>KZ507054.1:69780-97551 GCA_002844005.1 Limosa lapponica baueri | reverse complement strand
ATAGGCATTCTGAAGAACTTCTCCATGTAAATGGCTTTCCTGCTCAGCACTTAACTGCTTTTAAGTAGCAAAACTGTAGCGTGCAGTACAATCCGCCTGCGTTTTTTAAGGAGGGAACTGGTAGAGCTCAGCTCAGGGTGAGGGGGAATGGCCTGACGCTGCTCTCAGCTTGGTGCCAGGAGGCACCACAGCCACACACACACATCTACTCCGTCCTGGAGCCCCCAGACAGCCTCAGTGTTTTCCCTTCTGAAACCCAAGGAACTCCTCAGCTTGGGGGCTGAGCAGCTTTGCGTGCACACGCCTGGCAGAGGGCTTCACACCTATGTGTGTGAGGGACGTAGAGCAGAGGCCCTTCTCACATGATGTTCGGTTGAACCAACCTTTTTCTGAACAGCGAAAACTGAAAATTTTCTCCGTAATTACTCAATGACACTCCAAACCTGATTTTTAAGTCACGAAGACTGGATATTGCTAACTGCATTTTTGTTTCTCTTTTTGAATCTGGCCCAAGACATCCCAAACAAGACACATTTCTCAGAAATGATGTGTAAAATAACAGTAGGCATAGGTGGGTGGAGAAGAAAAAGGACTATCTAACAAAAAGCATTTAGGGCAGCATAACAGTATTCATCTGCATTTAAAGCCTCCTGCTGTTCTCTGACACTAGTCAAATATAGATATAAAAAAAATATAATTCAACCCTATCCTGAAGAAGTAACAACAAGCAGAAGATTCCCAGAGAGTACGAAGGTTTTGGAGGAAGAGTTATTATTAATAAACAGATTCAAGTAGTTTATTTTGTGATGGAATTCTGATGCTGGGAGTCACCTCGACCACAAGGTGGACATCACTCTCTTTGGGATAATAGAGCAACTGTGCTCTGCTCCTCTCATTTAAAAATCTAAAATCTAATGCTTGAGCATTTGTAGAGAATTATATGGCTTACACTGCACTGCTTCTGTAAGCTTTTGGGCATTTATGTGGACTTGGGATGAGGCCAACAATTTATTTCATCCACGTCACCAGGCAGCAGCCCAATATCAATCGTCTGAGTTTATCTCTTGTTGCAAACTGTGTGCCAAAACACTGACGCAGCCCTCACCCTGCAGGTAGATGATTATTGCTTCTTAGCTCTTTCCCAATGGGTCATAGAAAAAATCTCTTACTTTGTGAAGCAACTTTATTTTGTTCCCTCTTTCTTTCCACAGAAATAAATGTTTCTTCCATACTGTTCTCTTTATGGGGCATTTCTGAAGAAGGCCTTGCAGAAAGACTGCAGTGGAAATTATCTTTCTGTTTTCATGACAGCACATGAAGTGTCTCACCATGAATTGGACTGTGTTAGTAATTAAACTACTGACTTCAAATTACATTAGAAGATATTCTTGAAGAAATATTGACAAGATATTTCAAGAAATTCTTGTTGTCATTTTAACAAACACTAGTTTGTTACTCATTCAGGCTTTGTGAGAGATCCACGTTTAGAATTCATATTATTTTCCGATACCAGTTTATTCAAAGATCATGACTATAAAAAGACTTGTTATTTAGAAGATAGATTACCGCCCTTTACTGATAAAGCAAAAATAGTGTAAAAAGCATTCATAAGAAAAGCACGTGCTTATTCTTCCCAATCCAGATGGGATATCCAAAAATAAAGAGAACAGAAAAGTGGATGACAACTTATCTTCTCACTGAAGGGAATCCAGAGGGAGAAATGCAGCACTGTTGGACACCCTCAGAATGTTACTGTGTGCATCTGTGCTTATCCCTGTGTTTAAACTGAGCATAAAAATATCAGCTGAGGTCTGCCCCAAAGCCTACTGACACTAAAGGATCTCTGCCATCGGCCTTTAGCTGCCTTTGCAGAAGGCTCTTACATACATTTTTTAAGTATTCCAGTAATTAGTGAACATTAGGAAAGATCTTCACTGCTTCAACTGTGTCACGAACTAATAATAAGATAATAACAATCATATGCTGCATAACTGCTGAGACTGATTATGTTACCATCTAATAAAAGAACTCTTGGTTGTATAATCGAAACAATAGTTTAAAATGAACTAATTTAAACCTGAATGATTTATTGCAGCCCACCACAGCCAACATTTTTATTGTGCTACAATAAAAAAAAAAAGCTATATCATGTAGAAGCAATTCTACTGAAACGCCTTGCTTCCAGAAGTTATAATCTCCTCCTGTATTACGCCCAGGAAAATACAATTTCAGCAGAGAAAAGAATGTAGAAGAAACTCTGCAATTCCCTTTTTCAGCCTGGTTCCCTGTTGGCTCTGTTGTCCATTCCGTGGCAACCCTCCTGCTGCAGAGGTGCGAGGTGCATGCAGCTATGGGGCTATAAGCCATTCTCTGAATCAACTTTACTTTTAAGCTTCTGGAAAATAAATATGAGCAACTGACAAAGCTATTAAAATCGTCATCGTCAGAAAAGACCTTGTAACTGAGGTTCTGCAGTTAAGATGTGCAAGTCAGGCAGGGTAGAAACGAAGGGGAGCCCCTCAGCAGTATTTTAAGAAGAAAGAACCACCACCTGGAAAAGTGCTTTACACATTTGGAAATCTTTTGATTCCTCTTGGCTGGATGCACTTTGGAGTTGGGATGAACGAGGCAGTGAAACAAAAAACATAAGGAGGAGATTCAATATTGCCCCAATTTACTTTCCTGCAATTTAACAGAGTAAAAAAAAATGCAGGGAGTGTGGAGACAAGGAGCAGGAGAGGGGCTGAAGAGTCCCTATGTCTCTTTGCTCACTTCAATGTCACAAAAAGAGAGGAAACCAGTGCCATCACCTTACTGGAAACAGATGGAGGACAGCTGAGCTGTTTGGCACTGTTTGCACAGGTGGTATGTCAGGGCAGGAAAGGGACCTGCTCCCCAACAATGCAGGACGGCGGTCCCAGAAGCTGCTCTAACCTCTTCCAGGGCTCGGGGCCAGTCAGGCAGAGGATTATGCAGCCCTGCTTGGCTCCTGTGTCTGCCCTGACTCCACCTCATTCTGTTCACACCACAAAATACAGATTTCCACTAACTTCCATTTTTCTTAATTTAGCAATAAATAGAAAAGGCATAAAGAAGGATTAAAAAAACCCCAACCCTGTCACAAACAACATTACAAGTCTTACAAAAAACTATGGCAAGCAACATGTCAAGCAATAGGGACTCCTCACCCAGCTAATAATTACAGGACATACTGTACCTTCTGTTCAGACATTACTGCTCCCTCCTCCTCCTGGATGCTTGTTCTTGGCTTGCCATCCTCAGAAGTACTCCAGCTCATCTTCTTCACACTGACAGGCACAGATGTTTTGTTGACTTCTGTTGCTGCCTTGCTAGTCTCGTCCAAAGATTTCTGATATGCTGTTGATGATAATGTTTGCTCATCAGTACCAGTTGAAATTTGGGGTTTTGTTTTCAGGGCTTCTTTGTCACTTTGTTTTCCCACATCATTTAAAGATTCCTGGATGTAGGATTTAGTTTTCGCTTCTGTTGTGGATTCAGATAGGCTTCCATTTGTTTCTGGTTTTCCTGCTTCTCCTTTGACATATGAGGTAACAGAATCCCTACATTGGTCCGAGCTACAAGAAAAAAAGAACAGACAGCCATTCAGTGCTTAAATCCCACTCAGAAGGGCAAAGCACCGGGCCTCTTACTGAGCCTTCCTTCTTAGCACATACGTTTCAGACAGAGAAAAGTAAAATTTTAAATTCAGCTTGCAAACATCGATCTATTTAATAGCCTGGTCTTCTGTTTCACAGTATCTTTTCAGAAGCAATGGGACTATGGTGAACACTCAAAACAAGGCCAAACATTTTATGTTAATCCCCTTCTTCTTGGGGGGAGAAAGGAGGTTGGAAAAAGAGAAATAAAAACACACAAACCCTACCATTTCCCATGTACAATCATGAGAGAAATCCCCGAGGCACTAATTCTTTAACCTGCTCCCTAACCAAGGAGGTGATGAAAGTACCTGTTACCGTGCAATTACCAGTAATGATCAAATAATTAATGTTATTTTTCCCCCAAACTACAGTATCGGTACTCCAGATAGGTCATGCCTTTTAAAAAATATTGGTATCTGCAAATAAAGCCTTAGACAGTGCAGAGTTTCAATAATACACAAAGCCAAGGGCAAGGAAGATTACTACAAACTAGAAAGCTGACCAAAATTTTCCCTCAGACTAACTACGGACAAGTTTAACCTGCACTTCTGATGCACGGTTTTCTTCTCTTTTGCATTTTTGCTTGCTTTCAGTTAAGCACTACAACTGTACACATGAAAATAATACAGCTATTTGCTGGCAAAACACTTATGAAAGATAGCAAATTGAATTAATCTAGTTAGAAATGGATAAGTTATCTTCTTAAGGAAGCCCTGTTACTTCTAGAAGTGATCTATTTTACTCATTTAACACAATATAAAATGCAGAATAATGATGCTTGCTTAACAGAACAGAAATCGCATCAGTAGTAGATCAAGTGCTTTACAGTCCTGAAAAACAATCAGGATGCTGAAGTCGATGGCCAGGTTCCCACTGGATTCAATAAAAGAGTATCTAATGCTACCTGGAACCTTTAAACATCCTGAGTCAAAGCTGCAAAGGGTGTAAACTGCTGACAGACAAATGATCGCTCTGCAGATAATCATTCTCTGCTGATTTACAGCTCATGCAGACCTGACTCCTTCAATTAGTAATCACAGGAGCCACGTTCAAAACAAAGGCAGGCAGGCAGGAGCTCTTCACCCAGTGGGTACCAGTAAGGCTGAACACAGCAACGCATATTGTGAATGTTGAAAGCTTAAGTAGGTCCAAGGGGAGGCTGGAAAAGCTCATGCAAGAGAAATGCACTGAGGATAAATATGTAGAAAGCATCCATCTCAGCAGGTCATTATGCTGAAAGCAAGGGAAGCCTGGGAAAGTACTGGAGGGAAGGAGCGTATACATCCACTCTCCTCCTTTCCTGAGCATCCTCTGCAGTCACAGCTGGGAGGCAACATATGGGACTACACTGATTTGGTAACTCCATTCTTACCTTCTTATGCCTTGTAACTCATCTCTTTAAAAGTCTAGTAAATCAGCATGACATAGTATGCTTGAAGGAAGTGTTACAAAACCAGTGAAAATTCAAAAATTTGCTTATGGAAGAAGTAACGACTGTCTGAGGGAAGGCACAGAGATGCAATGAAAAGGATGACTGCTAAAAAGGTACTCAAGAAATAAGAGTATCCTGTAGTATCCTGGTTTCAGATAATGTACGTTTTATAGCCTTCAATTCCAGTTACATCTATCCATCACTTAGATAAATTAAAAATGGAAATACACAAGATAAAGAACATGAAAAGTAGTATTATCCACTAAACATAACATAAACTAATTCTGAAATACCTATATTAAGAATGAAACCTGATAAATACACATTTTTAAAGACAGATATGTCTGAGACCACATCGAGTCAACTATTACTTTTTCTTTTAAATACACACATATATGCATATATATGCATTCTCAGAGTAGTAGTTCAGCAGCCTCAGCACTGCTCCTGGAGGTGAAAGCAGCATGGGAAGGCCTCCTTATACACTCACACACATTCTCTTATACAAAGATGCTCACCTATCATCCAAGCGATCTAGCAGGCTACCACCTATTCTGCGTCCCGACGTTGGTGGCTCAGTGACACTTGACGAGTCAGTCTGCCAACCTGTAATTGAAGACATTTCGCGTTCTGCTTGTTGAACACCTTTAAGAATTGACCATACTCTTTCTTCCGTCATCTCCTCAGACTCAGCTCCTTCTTCCAGATGAATGTCCTCAAACAGAGATTTAAACTTTTCTTCTGTCATCTCCTCATCAGTACCAGACTTTTCTCTCTCAGGCTGTTCAGTCCTTACTCTTGTTTTGCTAGTCTCTTCACTCTGCCTTTGTTTAGCATCTTTTGATATCCCGCCGTAACTACCAAGATACCGCGGAAAATCTTTCAGGTCCACTTCCTCCAACTGGCTCTCGCCTATGGAAAAATCTTTAGGTGTTCCTTCTCTAGGCATTGAGAAATCGAGTTTGCTGTCGTCCAGTGAAGTGTCTTCTTCAGTCACTACTGGCGGTGCTGTTGCTGTACCATCTACGTGTCCCTGGGATGTCACTAACACGTCACTCAGTCTACTGGGAGTTCTAAGGGGTGACTCTAGACTAGAGGTGTCGCTAAAGAAATCGTCCTGATGGAAAGGGGTGGGTGGCACGAAGCGCAACCCAGTGGGAGTTTCCAGTTCCACTTGAATGCTGGGATAACCTAAGGAAGACAGCACATTTGGACTGACTGGGATGAAGCATGGAGCAACAAATAAGCAAATGTCAAATGATTCATGAATTACTTAAAGTATGAAACGTATGAGGAGGTGCAGGTGTATACGAACAAATGCAGTTCTGACAGATTCCTTTACTTTGACCTAAATAGATGGAACAAAAAATGAGTACTGCCAGTCGATAGTACAGTGAAGCCAGTACTTTTGACTATTTTGTAATAGTCTGTAAAGATTTCAGCAATTGTTTTTGCAGCCATCTTAACGCTTTCAAGCTACAGCAGATTGTCTTATGAGCATGCAACAAATCAAATGTGGACAAGGGTGGTTGTCCCTTTATATCCAATACAATCTCTTATAGCCGTATTGTGTAAATCTTTCTTTCCCAGTTTTAATTTTTTTTTTTTAATTTGGAAGTTTAATAAATAGATTTTAAAGACAGAAGTAGATCATAACATAGGACAGCCACGTTTTTGTCAATAGGGATTATTTCTAAAACAGGTCCACATTTTTAATATACTTTTATATAAAAATAAACAATACCAGCAATACAATGCTACTAATATCTATCTCCAATTTAACCACAGAGCCACAAGAATGGAATAGTTAAAGAATGAGGAACAGATATGGATCCTAATGAGGATGCTAAAGAACAGTAGATCTAACTACACAGCAGGATAAAAAGCTAAAAAAGGAAGTTAACAAAGGGATAAGAGAACACAAACACAACAAGGGAGAGCTATATGAATATTTCAGGTACAGTAAAGTTATACAGGTGAGAGGACTGTGGTGAGTAAGGAGATCTTGGTGATCTTGGAGAGTGAGGCGATCTTGGTGACATGGGTACAATCAGATACACTGATCAAATAAAGAGAGAAAAGAAAAGAAAAATTGATGAAAACATGAGAAAACCATACAAAAGGATTAAACTGAATATAAACATAAAAATGACAATAAAATCTGAAGCTCACTTTCCAGCAAATACTAGGTTGGGTAACCTACGAAAGGAAAAAATACATGCTGTGGGGTTAACTTGACATTGTGCTGCCTGCAAAGGGAGGTGCATTAACAGGGTTTGGGTTTTGTTTTTTTCTTTCCTGAATCAGCTGAGAGAAAGGCAAAGGTGGTCTGGTCTTGGTGAGGAAAGGAAGCTTGAGGAAGGTTCAGAGCAGAGGAGAGACAGAAAGCAACTGCAGAGAAGCGTATTTTTTTCATAAACACATTGATGCTACTATTAAAAGGCGCAAGCAACATTTCAAGAGCAACTTTCTTAAAATGTCAACAGAAAATTATTTCTGTAATGCAATGATTCAATGACCAGCAATGCTGCTCAATGATGGAGGTACACTGAGCTTGTATGCTCTAAAGAAAAAAAAATTCCTACTAAAATACAGAAAAAGCTCAATACATACTTGAACAAATTACAAAAAAACTAAAGGAAATGTTACTTACAAAAGAAGTATCTTATTAAGAACTATTTATTACATATGTGACAAAAATCAAAGTAAAGAATGGAGCAACCCAGTGTCTGTTAACTAAAATCTAAAAGAAGAAAAAACAACATTTGGCATCTTCAACATACTGATAAATAACAAGTATACCTGTGACAATTCTGTTTTATGAGCAGAACTTCATTTATCCTTTTAATCTGGATCAAAATTAACCTGCACAATTCTGTTGTCAGTTGGCACAGCTTCCATGTGAAAATTATTACATGATTTTACCCATTAGTAGACTGAAAAAGATATTCTCGCATGCACTAATAAAACATTTTCTTATTTTTTTTTACTACCATTGTAGACATGGTCTAAGTGAAGAATCACAAAGTAATTGATGTTCACTTGTCTCAAAGAGGCTTAGTAGTAAATTGCATGTCAATTTAGTCTATGTGGTTACTAAGCTTTTTTTTTCCTTGTTCTTCCTTCTTTTTTTCTGCAAAGAATTCTTACTGTTACGTATCTAGACAGGAAGCCAAAGAATACTTACATTCCCAGGTAACTTGGGAAGCATGCAATACCAAGTACATTAAAAATATACATGGGCACATCTCAAAGCACAACTAGTGCACGAGAAAAACATTCAGGTCTTGTCAACTGACACTGAGGCTGGTGGCAACAAGCTTCCTCAGGCATACGTTTGCGAGATCCTGGGCTTATTCTTTGAGATATTAATGTACAGCCTATGTATGGTACTGTGAGCATACTTTAGGAGAAGAAAAGGCCTTCACATTAAACCCCATTATTTCTACAGAATTTACTGTCTTTACTTAAAATTTATACAACATTATTGTACTATTGGACGTGTCACTGAATGAAATATGACCATGGAATTCAATTACCATCAATGGGATCGTGAAAAACGTTATTTTCATCTGCAAAACTTCTGGTGCCTGAAATATTTCCATAATCAAATATTGGTCCTTCCAACAGGGTCACGATATCTATTCGATTAATTTTTGTCAATACAGAAGTTAAGGCATCAGCTGAAAAATAAATAAGACACGTCAGAAAAAAGTTCAGCGTTGCAGAACTGTGTAATCATCTTTCTCAGTTACATCCACATTGCATTAATTATAAGTTGCTGGTATATGTTTCTACCCCAATGCCTTTGGTTCTAGCAAACCCCATCATTTGTCTAAGTAGTCATTCTGCTGCCTACTTATTCAAGATATACATCTATTACAACATAAAAGGCACAAAGAATAAGGTCAGAGAGTTCTTAAAGAAGGTATTTACTTACTACTGAAACAAAATATCCTTTTACTGGAGCATAAAAGGAGTGTAAAAATCCTTTTACCATTCTGTTTCAAGAAACAACAGAATAGGTAGCCATGTAGGTAATAATGTGTGTAAGGCTAGTCATGCAGCACATCGTGAAATCTCATTTACAGTAATCTTGTTGCAAGAACACAGTAATACTGGAAATTACTTTTACAGTGAAAGAGATCAAAGTAGACTCAAATACTGTGTAGGAGTGTGCGGATTAGGGAATGGTAATGAACACCATCGAACCTAACACAAAAATCAAAACCTCTCTTCAGTTTGAGCAATTCAAGTGAAATGCACAGATTAACCCAGCAGAATCAGAGCCTCCATCACTCCACAAAGAAAGAGGTTTAGTCTTTTCCTATGACCTGCAATACTGCCACGCTACCTAACTTTTCCAGGCAGCCTATTTCCATGTTTCACATTCCTTGCTATTGGAAAGTTCTCCCTAATATTTTCTTTACTGGAATTTAAGTTCATTACTTGTCCCATCAATTATGGATGCGGAGAACAGATTATTTCCTTCTACAGATGTAGTGAATAAATATGACATGTTTCTGACTTCTGGTAAAAATATAACTGAAATATTTTTTTTCCCCATCAGTAGTTTGCCAAAGATATTCATAATGTTTTCTTCAATTTAACCTACTTAGAGCAGGCAACAGATGAAATGGGCTATAACTTACAAACAACAAAAGTAACTACTTGAACTTACTTGTAGCATTTTTCCCATCTCTGGTAACCCATTTTTTTAATAACATGAAACTTTGAGCAATAAGAGAATTTGGATTTTCTACTCGGATTTGATTTATTTCATCCACAGAAAAATTCAGTTCTCTTGCAAGTTCTATAAAGACAAAAAAAAACAAGCAAGCAAGAAAAGAAAACCACAACAAAAACACCAAACAAAGCACAACTCCCTCAATCAACCTGTCAGACTTAAAAATATTATCTTTCTTAGATCACGCAGATGTCAACAAACTACCTGACACAAGCTTTACAAATAACGATGAACATAGCATTATATACTCATACTTTAATTTCCAAAGACAGACATAATTTTGGTTTTCAATCATCTCTGTGAGCTATTATCATATTTATACTCAGTAAGCCACTTAAACATGGTGAAAAAAAGCTCTGTGGCGACTACTTCACCACCGCTAATTTATAAAATCTGCTTTTTCTAGTGACTGTTACTCCTTTGTGAGCTCGCTGTGCAGCTCAGCACCGGTGCTGGCCTCACCCATGCCCAGGGAGAGCGGGCTGATGCAGCCGTTAGCCCGGGAAGGGCCAGCTCTGCCCATCAGCATATGGAGGTGCAGCGGGCACGTGGTTAGGCAACCTCACACACAGCAGCGACTTGCTGGGGCACTGCTGGGCTACTGCAGCCTCCAGGGCTTTGGGGAAACTGCTGCCCACATACAGAGGCAGCCCTGAGCCCGCGTAGATAGATCCTCTCCACTCCTTAGGTGAACGTCTTGAGAGGAGAGACATTTTAGCTAGTTTCCTTATGAGTTCCTATTTGATTTATTGCAAGACTATGGGATAATTCCTCAGGCATCTTTGCCCAGCAACATGTTGCATATTTTAGGAGGCTGGGCTCACTGTGAATTTGGGAGAGCTTGATGTGGCCTTGCTGCAGCTTTTGGTATAAGGCTACCTGAAAACAAAATAGCAAAGACTAATTTCAATATTAAAGCAGAAAAGCTTACCTGTCCAGCTGAGTCCTAGGTGATCAGCTACAATTGCCATCCTTATATCTGTCCGTTCACATGGACTCTGTGGACCTGTGATTTACAATTTCTCGATTAAAAAGGTTTTGCACAGAACACCACAATACCGGACAATAGTTTATTATAAATAATAGCTTTAATTTGACTAAGTTGCCAGTGCTTATATTGTTTACTAGAATGGTGGTGTGTCCTAATAACCTACCAAAGCAAATTTTTTTCACAGCTCTTATATTTTCACCTGTGTAAAGCCAAATGTCAAACTACATGATGTTGTGTAATGAAATCAAACATGCTGACAATCTAGCTGTTAGACTGTACACAAGTTGTTCAATTACTGGTGGAAACCACCAAGACCAGATTACATCTATTTTCTCTACTTTGACAGAACAAATTTGCTGTCACAAAAGAAATCTTTCCATTTCTGAGTTACATCAACTTTTGAGAAACATGAATGTCTTTGGCATGCTTCCCTAGCTTTCTAGAGTACAGGATTTGTTTAAAGGAAGAAAGAAGAGTATAAGACAGCACATACAGATGACAATGACAGAATGAAAACTACAGTTAAGTCACTCCACAGGCAATCACAACAGTTCATGCACTAGGATCAACAAGTTGAAAGTTTTACAAACTAGGCTTGATCTCCACGAGGTGAGCCATGAGAGCTCCAGAAACCTGACTGCCTTCATTCTCACCAGTCCTCTTACTCCTCCTCCTCTCACTGTCGGCCTTTTCAATCTTTGATTTTATAGATGCTGCCTCTGTTCTCATGTCTCTAGCAGACTTCGATGTAATGGAAGGCTGGTAAACTTGAGTAGCTTCTGATAAGGATGTGTTCCTTGATGTACTGTCTTCTTCATCATCAGAGACCTCTGACTGCATCTTTTTCTCTTCATCAGATAGACGATCCACAAGCTTTAATGTCTCACCACTAATTCCCTTAAAATATTCAATAGAATGTTTACATACCTCCCTAAGCTGATTTTTCCTTACTTTAACTGTTGTCATGGTGACGGAGGTAGATCTTACCTTTACTGGTAATTTAGAAGGAAGCTGTTTTGGTTTTTCTTTCTCTACCTGCTCTTGTTTTGGCAGGGCTGGAGTTCTTCTAGCTAGATTACTCCTATGTGTATTTTTTACAGGAATCCTAGACCTTGCTTCTAGACAGGGAGAAGAATTATTTTGTTTTGTTTTGTCAGGCTTACTAGCCCCTTTCACTTTACTCCCTGTATTGCTTTGGAGATTATTTTGTGAAAAGACTTCTTTCACTGAGCTGGCCTTTACAGGAAGCTTTGATTTTCCTCTAGCCCCTACCGACTCTGTTGACTTTTGCTGCTCTCCGTGTGGTTTTTGTTTATCTCTTACTCTGTGTCCTTGTGTTGTCCCTGTACCTTTTCCTGAAGTGCTTTTCGCTTGATTAGCTTTCTGGAGGGAACATTTCGGTTCCAAATGTTCTTTTAGCACTACATTACAGGTAATATCATCTGTAGGGACAGCAGATGAATCCAAATTGTTGTTGTTATTAAAATTATCTTTTGGAAAATCAGTGTTTTCTGTTTGCCTACAGCTTGTCTGGCTAGAAGCTGAACTCGCAATCACTGCTACGGTTTCATTTTCTAATCCCTGACCACTTGGCATCACAGCTTCTATCTTATCTGTCACTTCGCCAGGGCCATCTTTCTTCAGAGTCATGGTGGAAGCAGAAATTCCCATTTTAATTGGTGTGCGCAATTTGGGATCAACTTTAGAAGCATTTACCGCTGCCGATGATTTTTCCAGTGAGTTACTACCAACTGTTTGTTCCATGCAATCTCCACTGGCCTGGACGATGGGCTTATGTTCAACTGCTGTTGTTTCTACTGGTCTCTCTACGTTTGTTTCTACAGTGTTGTCCCCTGCCTGTGGCTGTGTGATGGCAGTGACTGTACTTTTATCCCCTTCCCCCTTGTCCCCTGACTTCCCTTCAGAAGTATGCTCACCAATCTGAAAAAATTGGAGTCTTTCTTCAACAAAATCCCTCTTGCTCATGTCAATTGCACCACTGCGAGTCATCTCAAACATCTTCCCTTCATGAAATGGGAAGGGGTTGGGCTCGCTAGTTGGCGTACTTTCATCTGTTGGAGTTCTGGCTGGAGTTGTATCAGGTGTTGTTGCTTGAGATCTGTCTTCCACTGCCAGACCAAATGGCTTAGCCTCATCATCCCTTGATTTAGTCTCAAACACTTCATCGTCACCTCGGTTATTGGACCATGGATCAAAATCTAGACTCTTGGTGGCCACCGTTTTGAAAGGTGTTGCAAATTCTTCATCTACTTTGTAACTGAAATATGAATCAGGAAATACAGTCCTGTCAGGGTGTCTGCCTTCCAAAGTGAAAAACTGTGCCCCTGACTTCTGTTCGCTCTTATCTCCGGCTTTTTCAGAAGCTGGACCTTTTGAAGGCACCTTGTCTTCTTCAGGGCCTACCTTGCCTTCCTCCTCAATGACTTCAAGCTTACTCTGGCTAAAGCAGCGATCAGTCTGCTTTAGAATGCCTTCTGTAGTCCATACGTCCTTTTTGGTTTCAACTGCTGGACCTGCAAGTTTAGAATCACTCTCAGTTAAACCATCATCTTCATCTTGCAAATCATAACCGTCAAGAGAGTCAATCTCAGTCGCATCGGTATCATGGGAGAATTCTGCAGTGGTTGCTATGGAACACTCTGTGACAGACTGGTCATTGTTATTCCCATTTTGCACTACATCATTCTGGGGTGAATCAAGCCCAATATCAAACTCATTAGTTTTCCCAGAAGTGGGCTGTCCTAACCCTTTCTGTTTCTCAATCTTTTCAGGGGCTCTAGGTTTTGAGGTTTCTTTCTGGTCGTCTTCCAGTTCTTTCAGTTTGAATGTATACTTTTTAAGTGGAACAGGTTGATAGAGAGATTCATCATCACTGGAGTCACTGACATCGGCTCCTGGTGGCACAGGAGATGGCGGCTGTACTCTTATGACAGGTTCAGCCAGTTGGCATTTGTCATGTTCGTCTTGCAAGTTCACTTCTGTCATCTCCATTTCACCCTCAGTGGAATAGTGAGGCTTCTTTTCTGACTCGCCTTGATCTGCATCCAGTGGTGGAGGAGGAGGGAATTCAATGTAGGCAACTCTGTTACCTTTGGGTCTTTTGTTAGAGTCCTTATTTATATGATTAGATAATGCTTTGTCAATCTGTGGTTCCTCAACCTCTGCCTGTTTTACAGATGTTGACTTAGCCTCTGCTTCTTCCTCTGATTCCTCAGATACCTCAGGTATAGGACTGGGCTTGCCTGGGATATAAGCTATTAGTGAGTCAGGTGTTTTAGATGTAAACTCGTAACTCACTTCCTCTGAACTCGGTGTTTCTGGTGTTAAAGGGCTTTTACCAGAGCTATCTATAAAGGACACTTGTTCTAGCGTGTCATCTTCTGGACTACCTTGGGGAGAAGGAAGTTGTTTTTGCTGTCTAGCTGTGTAAAATGTCCCCCTTGTCTCTTGTACTGTCTTACTCTCCTGACTGACAATTTTTTTTATATTCCCTTGTTGCACCTCTTTCTCATATTGCTTTCCTACTTGAACAAAACTGACATAAACAGGTAAGGTCTTAATTTCTTTTACTCCCTCAGTGCTTACTAGCGGTGCAACTTTATCCAAGTAATCACTGGCACCGGGGTCAACTAACTCACTTGAAGGAAATTCCTTTCCTGGGCTACATTCTAAAGAGTCTGGTGATTTGCTAGGAGATATCTCCGTTTCCTCAACAGGAGGACTTAGACCTATTGAGCTCTGCTGCTTGGTAACCTTTCTGATTTCTGAATGCTTTATTTTTTCATCTTCCACATAATCAATCTGCCTCTCAACTTTCTCCTTAATCACAGATGATTGGGATACTTTAGCTGAAAGTTCATAGACACCATCAAGCATGGTTCTCTTCTCCTCAACAATTCTGACTGGAATATGGGACACAGCAACGTCTTCTCTCCTTTTGGATACTTTATCAGCCACTTCACCGTTACGTTCCCCCTCTCTGACCACAAATTCTCTGTATAAAACCCTTTTTGAGGGAGATTTTACAGTCAGTTCCTTCACTTCTTCTGTATGAATTCCATTTGCCGCCAGTTTGTGCTCTGTCACAGTGATAAATTCACTTTTTTGGTCAGTTTTAGCTTCAGCGTGATCAACGTGGTTTTCTTTTACTGTATCTGGAACCAGCACATGTGAAAGTTTTTCTTTCTGTGTTTTATGATTAGAAGTTCCAGGACTTTCCCACGTCCTATAGATTTTTTTGTCCCAGTGTCCCTTCGCTGTTGAGTCTGAGCCATATGCCAGGTCTTTGGCCTGCGGTTCTGAAAAGTGTTCTGGCACGCCTTTACTTGTCTCAGTTCTTTGGTTTTGTGTGTCTGAGCCTCGAATGTCTTCAGCAGCTTTCCCTTTACCTGGAACGAAATCTTGCTGTATTTTCACCTCTTTCTGTAAAGCTGTGCTCCCATCAATGAGCTCTACTTGCTTTGCGTGTTTCTCTCTGGAATAAAACTGATACACTGGTAACTTACTTTCTTGCAATTTCTTTACTGGAATTTTGGACTGACCATCCAGCTTTTTTTCTTCTTGAGTTACGTCCTTACTCCTTGGACTTATACTTTGTTCAAATTTAAGCCTAATGGAACTGAGCTTTGATTGCTTCAGCTGAAATCCAGTCTGTGAAACCTCAGGTACTCCAGTCTGCTGAGCACTTTCTTTGTGTTCCATAGTTTGTTTAGAGTCCTCTGCGGGTTGCACAAATATCCTTTTTTCAGGACTGCTGGGCAAACTGGACGCTTTTCTTTCATCCACCTTGGGAAAGCATTTCCCATCATGTGCATACTGCTTCACCTTACTCCATTCGTCACCGGACGATGGTAATTCAGAGCGCAGAACTTTCTCAGGGCTGCTGCTGGCAGAGCTCTGGCTAGAATGTATTTCTTTGCCATTCTTTTTATGCTGCTTTTTCTCCGGAGACTGTAGCTCATCATTCAACTTCTCTGTTTTATCCCGAAAAAACTGTGATACTTCAGTCAGTTTTTCTTCTGCCTCCTTAACAGTCCTGTCCACCCTGTCTTCATATATCAATTTTTCTCTACCTCTGTCTAATCTGTCCTCAGTAAAGCGCATCCACATCGCGTGTTTTGGACTACTAACATCTCCAGTGTAGTGTAACACTGTCACTTTATCATAATGATCATCTTTAGACATTTTACCTACACCATTTTCAGATACATCTTTATAGATTTTGGAGAGAATCTCTTTTTTGGGGGCAGTAGCTACTTTGTATCGTTTATCAGACCCCTGGAACTCTGCACTAAGGGGTAGAGCATGGTCAGTAACTGACTCCTCAGTATCAGAATGAGACACATCTAGCTTTTCTGAAAGAAGCATTTTCTCAGCAAACCTGTAAGACTCCCCTCTTAGTTCTGACAACTCATCATCATGGTATTCTATTGAGTGCTGACTCAAAAGCTTCAGTGTTTTGTAAGAGTCATCAGACATGAGTTGAGCAGAACTAGGGCGACTGTCTTCTTCCTGGGACACGGGAGTGTTAACTCTAGAGGATTCCAGGTAAGAAGGAAGTGACTCTTCAGCCGTGAGCTCTTCTTCTTCTTGCTGACCTTGTTCATCCGAACAAGGAAAAGCATCATGTTTTTCCAACTCTTTTAAGTTAATATCTCCCCGAGGTAAGTCTTTCTGATATACATACATTTCTTTTTCTGGATGCTTTTTTGTTTCTCTAATAATGACTTCAGTAGGTTCAGCCTGATTACCTTTTTCAATATGGACCTCTATTATTCGCTCCAGTTTGGGTTTCATTTTGCTGTCCTTCTCTGCATGTTGTGGTGAAGTTTCAGCAGACTTGCTAACATCGGATGTTACTGATGATTTATGTTCAAACAGACCTGCCAGTTCTTTGGAAGGGTCACGTCCAGACTGAAAGGCTTTCATTATGTCATGAACAGACATGGTTTCCTCAATTCTTTCAGTTGTGCTTTCAGTGCATGGAGGTTTATGATAAACCATCCGAGTTGTCGTGGTGATATGAGTTTCTTCTTTCACTCGGACACCTTTACTAAGGACACACTTGTGGTCATCTTCTTCGCTGCTGCTGGCTTTCATTTGAAAAGCTTTAACCTTCTCTTTAATAGATCCAGCAGGTTTTTGCTCCAGCTCCATAAGCGTAGGGGCAGGTTTCGAGGCTGGTAGCTCCTCTGCTTTCTGCTCTGGAATTTCTTCAGATGATGGTTCGTAGCTGCGGATAACATGAACTACTTCAGTTCTTGTTTCTGTAATGACGGGAGGGATGGGTACATCATGGAAAAGTGGTTTTGGCCCTGTGCTTTCAGCACTTTGTGGGGCAGAAGGTGTCTTTTCACTCCTCGTTTCAAAGCCACTGTCAGATAAGGGACTTTTATCTTGGTCGTGTTGAGAAAAGTCATCTGGAGACTCTAAAATAGTATCTGTTCCAAAAAAGGAATCTGCAATTTTACATAACTCCTTTTCTGATGTTGAAGGCCTCATGGAGGCTGGAGGCATTTTAAGTTTATGTTCCTGCAAAGCAATAGCTGGCTTTAAAACGCGTTTTTGTCTCTCTTCACCTTCTTTTTTCCCCTCTTCAAACTTGTACTTTATGTTTGTTAATGAACTGCTACCGATATCATTTGCTAAGTAATCAATAACTTTTGACAAGTTATAATCCTTTTCCGACATGGTTTTAGTTTTAATTTGGACTTTCTCTGGAACAGATATAGGAGGGCTTGTCAAAGCTTGCTGTCTCGCTTCATCAATCTCCTCTGTACTGAACTCTACCCAGTCATCCTCAGACAGGTGTCCTTGATCACTTTTGGATACTTTAGCCGACCCTTTACTTTCTAAACACACATCTTTTTTCAGAATCTCACTAACTTTTACTAAGTCCTCTTTCACTTTCTCAACAATTTTAAAGGGCTCTTCATCATCAATTCTACCCTCTTTCGGTATGTCAGGTTGGAACGGTTTGTCCTCTGCGACATCTGTCTGCAATATTGCAGTCATTCTTATTAGATCCTCTTTCATTTCAGCAACATCTTTCAGTATCTCCTGACTGGAGGATAAAGATGATGGTGTGGACAATTTGAGAGCAGAGGGTGCTAAAAACAAGGATGATTTTACTGGAGATGAAGTTCGATTAAAGGGAGGCTGTGTGCGTGCCTCTGTAGTCAATGTTTTAATAGGTGACAGTAACGCAGCAGCTGATTTTGTAAGTGAAGACGACTCTGGGAGCTTCTTTAATGCTGGTTCAGACAAAACATTGACTACAGAATATACCGGCACTGTTATCGTTGATGAAGTTACTGATGAGGTAGTTGCAGATATTGACCCAAGGGCTGTGTACAAAGCCCCTGCAGGAGGAGTTCTTATTGACTGGAAAGCTGATGGTGCTGAAGACACAAATGACCTGAGTGGAGAAAATGACATTGTTGTAGCTGTTGAAAACACTCTCTCAGCCGTGTCAGCAACTGCGTTAGCAGCACAACTTGCAGAATGTGCAGCTGCAGCGATCTTGTCTTGGAAAACAGCTGCAGCTTTGGATCCATTTATTAAGTTGGCAGAAGATGGGTATTTCAGAGGTGACACAGATCCATTAAGCAATGGTACATCTGTGTGCCCAGCTACATGTTTTGCTGGCGACGAGAGAGACGAGGCCATCATGACTTTAGAGGATGAAACAGCATCAACTGCTGACTTAGCAGGTGACACCACTGACTTTAGAGGGGACGATAAAAGTGAGGATGCTGATGTGATGACCGATTTAAGTGGCAAACTTGAAGAGTACATGTTAATGTTGGATTTGGGGGATGCTGGAGGCGTCATGGTTATGGACGATCTCTCCAAGAGAGACCCTGCTGTAGTCACTGGAGATGTCCGAGAGGGGAATGTGGTAGTGGATGCCAGCCCTTTTAGACTAGCAGCTTCTGTGACTGCGGGAGCTCTGACGAAAGAGCCTGAAGTAACCTGCATATTGTAGGGAGGCTGTGATACCACAGTTTTTATTGGTGAAGAGATTGTCCGAAATGATCTAATCGGAGATGCTACATCACTAACAGATTTAACTGAAGATGTGGTAGAAGCTCCTAATGTGGATTTGATTGGAGAAGTAGAAGAAACAGACCATATTGATTTTAAAGGGGAAGCTGTAGGAGTGTTAGAGGAAGAGCTTGATAAGGAAGTGAAGCCTGATTTGGTTTGCCCAGGCACTGTAATTGGAGCTGTTGTCCATGACTGATATGGCCGTGTTGAAAAGAATGGCTTGTATGAGTAAGTAGCAGGTAGGGATCTTGTTGCTCCTGCACTCCGTTCAACTGTTTCTTAAATTGTTAAATTAAAATCAAACATAAAATCAACAAAAATGATTGAAAAACAGAGAGACCAGAGAAGAAAATTGGTCAGTAAACGTTGTAATATTACAAAAAGCAAGTACAATTGTTTGAATGGGTTAGGATGAAGGAGGCAAAAGAAGATTTAAAAAGGGAAGAAAAAAATAGAAACAAGCCATATTCTGATGACTGGTCCAAACCAAAAAGCAACATGAAATGAAAGACAGCACATAGCAACCAAATCTGCAAACAATGAAGAACAGAAAACACAAAGAAGGAATCCATAAGGTAAAAAATAAAACCACAACAAAATGTCTTCTCTTACTTCCTATTGACTTTCTGATGTGCTACTTCTGAAATATTTGTATCAGTTCTATTTTTGCCTGTTTAGGTATGTCTCTGCTTTGCGTAACTATTAGAATTATCCTTTTAATAATTTCTGTTGCTGTTGTTCTATTCAGATATTGAACCTATACAAAATATAAACTTGTGTAAAATGACATCGTATAGCTAAAGTCTTTTTTTTAAACCACTCAGAACTATTTCATGCAGAACCCAAAATTCCTTTAAGTGACAGGCAATTGATGTGCAAACTGTGAAGCAACTGGAATAAATTCAAATCTATATCTCCCATGCACAATTCGGATATGCTTCACACTCACAAAGCCAATAAGAGCAAGAGCTTTTCTGAGTCAATATTTTAAAAAAAAAATAATAAAAATAAATAAAGAAAAGGAACTTTTGCATTTTTTTTCTCATGCGATATTCCTTTTGTTTGGTAAAAACTAAAGTAAAACTTTACATGAAATGATTTTAAGAAGCATATGTCATACATGAAATATGGAAAGTATGATATATGATAAACGTGAGCAAGCAAAGCAACTGAATCAGTTTTTATTCATGCACAATATATCATGTCAAAACAAGCACACAGATTAATACATTTGTATGCTGTATTAAACGCAAATATATAAACCCTACAAAATCATTTCACAAGAGGCCATTAAAAGAAGAGTACACTTTTTCTACAAGATGTAGTGTCTTGGTACCTTTTGAGGAGATTTCTTGTATCAGCTCAAAGACAGACCTGTTCAACTTTACATTTCTCAAAAGGTAACATTAGAAAAGCAGTCAAAGAACAATATATTATGCAAAAAACTTCCTGGCAAGGACAAACCTGTTAACTGTTATCATCCCCCAGAACACTCAGCTTATTCATAGGTATTTTGAACAAAATCATCATCAACCACATTTCGTATCACAGAAGGTACTCATGCCAGAAGACAGTATTTCTGGGAATCCCATTACAGCATACATATCCTCTGATACAGCAATAACATTCAGAGAGTTGACATTGAAAGTAACTTAGAGGGCTTTTTTTTCCTTTAAAGTTGGAGTTAGAAATGGAGCTAAAATATCCAAACAACTTACTTCAACACACCTTTCTCTGAAGTTACACTAACAATTTGTCAAACCTACTTATCTGTCTTACAGACAGACAGTAACTCACAGTGAAAGGAAGCTTAACAAGGCTAATACTAAACTGTTAAAGTGCACACACGCTGATAGAATAGTGAATATTCAGTATATCACAGGTCCATATCCTGTGCAAGGAGAAATGTGCTGGTCCTTTAGAAGCCAATTGAGGCTCAGAAGGCAATGTGGATGGCTTTTGGTATTGCAGTATGAGAACATTTAGGTTGAAGAGAGCTTGAGTACTAGGCCTGACTGGCACAGCCTATGTCAAGAAACACCCATTTTTCCTTGCAATTTTTAAGTGCAAACATACTTCTATTTCCGCCCCCCCCCCAAAAGAAGAAAACATAGTGCACTTCATTAATGAGCTAGACTTTATTATGAAGATTAATTAGCAGCAGCTGCTAACATTCACCAAAAGTTCATACAGTCCCAAGTCCAAGAAACAAACCCCAAAATCGTTCTGAAAAGAACTAAAAGCAAAACAACTTGTTCAGCAGTTTGCATTTGGAAAAGTCTTTAGAGGGACCCCACTGCGCTGTGATGAGCCAGCCTATCACAACTGGCTAGTGAGGCAACGGAACCAACAGGCTCCACCCTTAACTGCTCTTTCTCCTGTTAAATCACAGATTCAGACGAGTTTAAAATGCTTTTTCTGGGCTCCTTCTTGCAGTTGAGAAGAAGAACCAGTACAAAGAAAATTGAGTAATTTACCAGCATGTGAAGCTATGACATAACTCAAACAGCAGGAAACTGGGCAATTTTACTATTTTGAAATAGCAAAGAAATCCCCACAACCACGCAAGGCTTTAGAGTGGGATAATACTCTAATGAGTGGGTTTTTATAACAGCCCTTTTTGGCTACTAGACACTTTTGGCCTTAACAGTTTCCATCACTCTGCATCCAAGATTTCATGAGAAAACAGATGTTAGTTACTACCTTCTGTGCACCAAACTACACTTCTTTACTTGCAGCTGGTAATTGAAAGCACTGAGTGAACCTACACCAGTGGCCCCAAGCTCAGCCCTGCTCCTCTTCAGCTGCGAGAAGCAGCCAGGACTGAGCAGGTTTAACCACTGCAGCACTCTTCTTCTGTGGTGACCTCACAGCTGGGAAGAGCAGACGGGCCCTTTGGTCCCCTTTCCCTGAGCAGGGGTAAGGACAGGGAGACAGTGGAACATCCCACCTGCCTCACTCTCTTCTGCACTGGCAGTGCCAGAGGTGCAGAGGAAAACCATCTGTATGTGTGCACGTGCACACACGCACGAGCTTGTGTGAGTAGAACAACGCCTGCTACTACCAAAACTGCGGGAGCTGTGCCATCAAATTCACTGGAAATCAGGAGAGGTCCATCACTCGTATCCAATCACTGGAGCAAACACCCTGCGGTGTAAAGCAGCCACAGCACCAGTCCTGGCTCTGTGTTGGGTAGCGTGTGCTCTCTGAAGAGCTGCACCTCCAAGATCACATCTTGCCCTTGCACCAGCACGGTGCAGGTGGTAGTGACAGTTACTGACTACGTGCTACGTGTGCACAGGAGGTGGTACTCAGTCTGACGGCCAAACCACTATCTAGGATCTTGCCTGGCAAACACAGTAGTTTTTGCATACCCTTTTTGGGTAGCTCACGGCCTTAAGTAGTAACCACTGCCAAAAGGGACTGAATAGTTAAAGAATGGTCAGGAACTTCTACTGTGTTAACCCATCTTTGTTTTGAGTACACCTCAACCTAAACCAGGTTTTTTCCCCCTCCAACTTTTTGCAAATGAGACGTAATGGACCTTTGGTGAATAAACAAGACCACTTTTTTTTAATATTTCTTTTTCCCAATGAGGCCTGAAAAACTAATTGTAAGCAACATACACAGCCATCAAACTCCTTTCAAGCAACTTCCTTTTCCTCTCTCTCAGTTCCCATCAAGCCTTTGACGATACCTTAACAGTCCATCAAGATGTCTCAGCAGATCTGATAGCTTCTTCAGATGTTATATGCTTGAAGTCTTCTTCCAGGCCTGGGAAGTGTAATATATTCTGGAGCACATCTGATCCAAAGAAGCCACAGATCTTATAGGATAATTAAACAGCAGCCATCCAGTGGGAACTCCCAAGACCCGATGAAGTTTGTCTACGGATTTTATGGAATTATATCAAAGGGTCTGTTGCAGGGTAGCAACTGAGAAGTCACGAGGGAAAAAAAGGCAAGAAAAAGCCTGGGAATGGGGAACAATAGCAGCCAACCTCAGACAGGAAAGGTGAGGGAAGAAAAGCCAAAT
Source organism: Limosa lapponica baueri (assembly GCA_002844005.1). NCBI lineage: Eukaryota > Metazoa > Chordata > Aves > Charadriiformes > Scolopacidae > Limosa > Limosa lapponica. The sequence goes on along the minus strand of KZ507054.1, from coordinate 74,596 downwards.
ACATTATTGTATTTAACAGGGAAGGAAAGGAATGCCACAGGTCTGGTCAAGGGGAACATAAGTTTAAGAGGAAGCAACAGGTGGTGCCAGGGAATAAAAAGCATCTGCAGGGAACAGAGGAGAAAGGGAAGGGGAGGAGAAAGAAGAGGGAAAATATAAAATATAAGAGAGTCCATTTTAGCTAATCATCTAAACATTTAAGCGCTTATCTGAATGGCATTCTCCAGCCTTGCTGAACCTTTGCATACCACACCCTTCTTCAGCAGCTCTCTCTAATCTTTCAAAGGGAAGAGGAACAGACTCTTTTTGAAAGCAATTTCCAATCCTACTCCTCTGGAGCTACCTGGCATTTTTAAAAATTACTATATTTTTGCTTGACTAACATACATCATTTGCCAGTCAGGATTCTTTTCTTCAAGCTCTCACAACACAAGAGTTCACAGACCATCCAAGAGTTTTGTTTTAGATAGGTGGTTTTTTCTCATTTTTCTTTTTTCCCAAACTGACACCAAATACAACGTTTATAGAAAAAATGTCTCTTCTTATGAAAAGTCGTGTATATATGGTTTAGTAGTTTGGTAAGAGCAACTCACTCATTCCAGGCTCAGTCAGATAGCTGTAGCGCTTACGTAAAGCAAGGGAGACAAAGTTCTGGCGCCGGTCAGCTTTCTCCGTCTGCAACAAAACAAAGTAGTGTTTAGTGCCTTTAGTACCACTGTCCCCCATTCGAACAGAGCAATCATCAAACCTCAGCATGATGGGCCGCGTTTAGCGGTACACATCCCCACAGGGGAGAACGGAAGTTTCCGTTCAGCTTCAGGAAGGCATGCTGAAGCCAAAGTTGGGCAAGCGGGCAGGGAATGGACAGAGCCGGTCTCCATTCCTGTCTGTCATGTATGTAATGAGTGTCAGGCACTGTGGAGCAGGGAGCGGGGCTATCGGAGGTGGCAGAAACCTGCTGTGAAAGACTACCCTTCTGGAGCAAGCAGGGAAGGGACTGCAACCCTAAGCGACGACCCCATGGGTTCATTCCTGCTCACAACGTCTCTACTTATGAGGTGGAAGAGCTTAGGTAGCAGATGTAGCTCATGATCCTGCCTTAATGTATCTCAATACTATTTTATCCCATTATCACTGAATAAACTGCTTCACACTACTAGAAATGGTATATTATTCATTCTCTGTAAAATAAACCACCTTTGCCTAGAAACAGGAGATCAACACAAAAGACTACAGATACAGACATAAAACATTCATAAGAGTACAACTTAGACCGATCAAATATTTCTCCCCAAATTAATTTGCCCTGAAAACACATACACCACAATGTACACTGGCTTTAAAGTGAATACAGTAAGGACAAAAAAGGCATGGGAGGGGATTTTTTTAATAGGCACAAAATGCAAAGATGCAGATTAGAAAGCAGACTACTATTGCTAACTAATAAATTGCATCCTAAATAGCTGCATTCAGTGGCATAGCTGCTACTGTAATGTATTAGTTTTAAAGGTCCTTCAGAGATCAGCTCACTTGATTATGTGGCTAAAAATATGGTTTGTTTAGAAAAAAACTATTGTTATAGCTATATAATAGCTCACTGGGAACAAATCCTGTGGAGACAAAGTGATGCGGTCGCTGTTATTGTTTTTTAACATGTAAGGGGTGTTTGGTTATTTTCTTTTTTATTATTATTTTAATCAGCAGGTGGCTACTGTTATTTATTTGCCACCAGGAAGAGCAGAAAACTTTGCTGCTACGTAAAAGAGATACATCTACATAGTTTGCTTTATAAGGGGATCTAATTTATTACTATCTGTAATGAGTGAAACCCACTCCGTTTCCTGACAATCTAATATTGCAGTGTCTGGCAAACTGTGGATTTTTAACCTGCAAATATCTGAGGTTTATTTGAAAATAGTTTTGTACACAATATTTAAAAATTGCTCTTGACTATTTTGCTTTTTCAAAAGGATCCAGTTTATTTTCAGGAGTAAAATATTATAGGCCACTATTGTGGCCTCACCAATACTTCTTTCCCTCACAGAAATATGAGTTACCAAAGCGCTGGCAGTACTGCTCCAAGAGGTAAAATCATATCCACTAAACTCTTCTTGATTTTGCCAAAAAAAGACTTGGTCTGAATTTTATAATTATATCATTTTTCAGAAGAAAATTAGTTAAATTTTAGACTGCTATTATTCAATGCTTGGTTTAATTTCATAAAATATAATCATGTTTTTTCACATTTGTGCACTTCTGCTGTTTTGCAACAGACTATCAGATGTTGAGGATATGGTTATTCTGTGGGTATCATTTCAATGCCATAGTTAAAAATAGTTGTTTGTTTTTCTATAACATATTACTTTTCTTCACTAAATCTGAAGGAAATAAAAACAGAAGACAGTGTTTATATTACCTCATCATCTTGATCTGACTCTGTTTCCTTTTGGTCCCAAGATGCATTGCAGAGACAAGGAATATTATAATGGACAGCAGGGAAAAGAATATCAGGATATGAAAAGGACCAAATTGGGAGCACAAAATGCAAGCTGATTTATAAGGCAAAGCAAATCCAAAATGTCAACGCAAAAGAAAAAAAAAAATCTCACATCCAATGCAAATCAACACGTGACATTACTGAAAGCATAAACCTATGATTTGCAGGCTGAAGCATGAGCTGTAAACAGAATCATAAAAATTATAGGAACTTGACACCACAGTAACAAGAGACTTTAAAAGCGTTCTACATACAGGAAACCAATAAAACATAAATTTAAAAAGCCTTTATCATATTCCAAAGCATTCTCATTACTGGCATTTCACAGGGTTTCTTTATCACTAGCAGAAAAAAAAAAGACAAAAACTAAAGGAGCAAAAATAAAACCAAACCAACCCTCAGGAAAATGTTTATTTTTTCTAACAAATACCTTTTTGTGTGCTGGCAGAGTGATATTCAAGTTACAAACAGCTGTTTGTGGCAGTCCTTTTGTAGTCTTTGGTTCTTTCAAAAATGATAGTCGACCACAAGGTTCCTGGCTGGTGTCTCTTACCTAGAAAAGAAATTTTAGTACAGTGTAGTAATATGTAGTAATTCAGATACCTAGAGGAGGTTTCTGGAGAGTTCCTCAGAGTTTCTTTCCACAAGAAGCTATCTAATGCATTAAGACCAATGTCACTGAGCTGGAGCTCAGCCTGAGGTGCTGAAGGAGAAAAGGTGGTAACATGAAAGAGTGAGATCAGCCTGAAGCGCTCTGATGATAAATCCACGCAAAACAAGATGTTGAATGAATCCAACCAGACAGTTTTATACCGGGACAATACTGAGAGAATTTTTCTGCTCACCTTCTTTTTTTTTTCTGCCATGTTTTGCACTTGTGCTCACCGAAATACTTTAAAACTTCTTTGCATGGCAGCTATGATAAGGCTAAGAAAAGGAAAGTGAGCATCCATTCATGGTAATTTAGAGATGAACAGTCTGTGCACATTTTTTTGGAGGCTGTTCTGCTGTACAGTATGTTTTTGAATGCAGCTCTGTTGCCTAGTCCCTGGGAAATAGTGATTTACTGGGAGTATTCTGGAGGTCTAGCTTGAGATATGGTTTTAATAAAAGGCTGTGAATCCATATCATGGGTATTCTTGTCCCAGCTCTGCCAGCCGCTCTTTTGTGGCTTCATGCAAAGTACCCTCTCCATGTTATTCACATATTAAACAATGACACTTACAACCTCAAGGCAAGTTAGTCCTACTAGGCTGAAAAAGTGTTATCACAGGGGGAAAAAAAGAATCCCAAACATCAGCAGAAATATTTGGCTTGTTTTGCTTTTACCTTGATAGAGAATGGCAGTCTATTTTCTTTGAAAGCATAAAAATTAAAAACAAGCTGCTGTCCTCCTTTAGTCAAAGGGGCCAGATTTCCATAGCAATCAACATAAATAGGTTTTCCTTCCAGAACCTACCAAAGCAAAAATAAAAGTCAATAAAACCTCTTCTCATAGTAGATCCATGCACATAAGTATATCATGATTTCCCCCATCATAGTTCCTGAATTTAGCACAAGTCCCCACTCAGATAAAATTCAACAACAAATTAGAACATCACTGTGTATTATTGCAAGGTATTATGAGGGCAGGCAGTTCAGGAAACTGTGAGCTACATGAGTGGCTTTTCTGGTGTAAGACCGTGTAGATTTCCTTCAAGAAACTGTGGGTTGGTGACTACATATTCACTACAAACCAGTCCTACTCAGGACTCTGTGTCTGAGGGGCCAATGAGAGGAAATTCCAGATCAGTCGTCTGCAAAGCCCAACCAGGGCTATTCCACACCAGTGTGTGCAAAACCCGCTGCAGACTGGTCTGGGGCATCCATTTGGAGTCAGGTCCTCACACTCCCCTCACCTTGTCCTTTTTTGGCTTCCTTTCAAGAAATTTTTTGACACAGCCTTGCCGTGAACCTCTATTTAACTGGGTTTATAGCAGCTTTTGTAAGGCTACTTGGATAACACATTGTCCATTTGCAAGGAGGAAGCCGGCTGTGAGTAAGAAAGATACCTCAATATCTTTGCTTCTTGCAACTTCTTCAAAGTTCTCTTGTTGCTCCAAAGTTTTGTCCACTTTGTCATCAGTCATGCAGAAGCAACGCAAATTGGATTCCACAGGGTCATTCATTTTGGCAAATATCACAAACTTTGCCATATAAGGAACGCATATTAATTCTCTATAAAGCTGTGTTGCCAGCCCAACAGTCTCTAGTACTTGATGGCAGTCTGCGAGCCAAAATCTGAGTGTGAAAAAGCAAACCATTAAATCAACTTCTCAT
>KZ507054.1:47688-62003 GCA_002844005.1 Limosa lapponica baueri | reverse complement strand
GCTAGCTAAGTGGGAAGCGAAACAGGAAAACAAAAACAGAGAAGCAGACTGCATCTTTAAAAATTCAGTGTATTAAGGAGCTGGGAATAAAAATCTGATTGCCCTCCTTTCAGTATACAGGTAGGAAAGAACTAGTGAATCACAGCAGGTCTAGCAAAACGGACCAGCTGCTTTCAACAGAAAAACAGGCAGTCCTGCAGCATGTTATAGCACTCAGATATGACTGTGCAGATGCAATTTGTGCAAAGACACACTAAACTTCTAGAAATGACTGTCAATGTGGCTGCTTTCTATTTCGATTAAAGATTGCTTCTGCCTCTAGTGTTCACACCTGGAATAAAACTTCTTCCAAAGTTACGGATTCCGAGATGCAAGATATTGCTTCAGAGCCAAGTCTAATTGTGGTATTTTGTAACAAGCCAGTAAAAGTTTGGATTTTTTTTTAAAATCTTTTAATTCTACAATTTTTTAATTTTATGTCTTTGCTTAGAAGACCTTTTACACAGAAAAGGTATCATTTAGTTGGAGCAGAATTTTGTCAAGGCCCTTGTACTACTTTAATGCAGTGGTTATTGTTTTGTTTTGTTTCCCTAATTAGAGAAGGATTAACCTAAAATGAACTGAACAAATAATCAACACAATGCTCTGGGTGTGTCTACAGTATTTTTTCTCCTTTCCCTCTCATAAGTGATTGCCTGGATTGGTAAATGGCATTTCTGTGGCTTGGCTTTTAAGGTGTCAAATATTTTCATTCTGAGGGAATAGTCCAGTATCCATCATACTTTCTGTGATTCACTGGCTGTACGTACACCCGCTAACCTCAAACAGCAGTCCCCCAGAAGGGAAGAGCCACCTGAAACCATCAACAGGTCTCTGCTGTACTCCAACTCTAGTTGTTTGGCTCCGAATTGTGAGGCTTATTATTTTAGGCTGTAAGTACTGAGGGCTTCATGCCCACTTCTCTCAAAGTGTTTTTATTTATTGAGCTCTCTTCTCTGTAAAATGTGAATTTATCCATATGGCACCTCTGGAGAGCTCCTTCATAAGTGATGCAAGTTGGAGCACTTTAGAACAGTGTTTTTATGCCCAGATTTCCTATTCCAAAATGGAACTAAGCTCAGTTTGGAAAACACATGAAGCTAATAAGCATGCTGCCGGTCAGTTCTGACTACCTCACCACTGACAAGACACCGATACTTCACCCAAATGCCAAATCATTACTCCCTATCTCGTGCTAGTATGCAGAGAAGGAAGGGGTGGTGGTGAGATTTTTCTTTCAGAAAGGCTGCAACTACTGCCTTCAATCCTGAACCAATTCTTCCCCAAGCAATACTATGCTGAGCCACGCTCACTCTTTTGCCTGTTCCCCTGCTTTTAGGTAGCCTTCTGTGATGAGGTTCATTGTATCTTTCCAAACCCACTGACCCAACATTTGTAGTGTTTCTCCCTACTGCTTATTGGTTCTATTACATTTATTTCAAAATAAATAGCTACAATAGATCATCACATGTAACAAGCAGATCTTTGCCATTGCTCTGTATTTTTACAAGCTCAGGTGCAGTTCAAGTACTTTGAAGTTAAAACACTACCCAAGCCCATTCTGCTGTTCCCATTCCCGGAAGACCAGAAAATCAGGAAAAATGCTAAATCTCAGATGTCCAGGGAGCCCCTCACAATAGTACTACTCTCCTTCCACGTTCTCAAAGTGTGCCTTTTGCTGAAGCTGCCGCCTTCAAAGAAGGAGAGGCCAAGATCAAAGGCAGACCCTGCTCACAGACAGCTCTCACAGCTGCCATCCACAGCCTGATCATTTGCTTCAAATGCTTTTGCTGATAATGACAGAACTTTTCTGTAGTTAGTACCCCGCCACAGTGACTTTCTGTAGGAGGTTATCCAGATAAAACTCTGTGGATAAACCCTTACAGAAAACCAAAGTCCAGGCCACAAGCAATTTCATTCACACTCAGGTGCAAAGAGCTGGAACAATGGTTTATCAGCAAAAGTAACAAAAAATACTTGCTAGGAAAAGGAAGCAGTGGTACCAAGGGCTCACTGCAGCCCCAGCCTGGCTTTGCCTGCGATGTGTCCGCAGGGACCATCTGTTACGGCATCTTCTATGAACTATGTACAGCTGAGTCCTCTCATCTTAAGGGACTCTCACATAAACAGCAACATCCAAGCCAAACAAGGGAGCCAGACTTCCCAGATGGGCACCAGGAAAGCAGATTCTGTATTTGTGGGAGGCAATCTCTAACAATACCATTTCAAAGAAGAACGGCCTATGGGCTGAAGTCTGCATTTGTGGGAAAGTCTAATATAACTGATATTTACACTTCACCCTTGGTTTGGAATGACCTTCACGTGGCCCTGTCTGAGCAGCAGAAACAGGCTTACCTCCAGCTGGGATGTTATTCTCAACTTCGTGCTGTAAAGCAACTGTGCAACTTTCCTTAAACTTGGCAAGACTTCAGACCAGAAGTTACCACTGATTTCAGGATGTCTCCAGGCCACTGCTGAACAATTTCTCTTTACACTCTTTCCATTAGTTTAATACATAACACACACTGTATTCCCCAAAGTCAGATATCCCCTGCGCTGATTTACTTTAAGTTGCTTTAGTCTGCTCATCTTAGCAAGTCTGCACAAAGGTAAGGCTTGCTAAAGTTTTGAGAAAATGTTTACCTTCATCCATGCCATTGAGTATTTCGGTTAAGTCTTCATGTTTGCTGTCATACTGGTGCTCCTTCCACGTTTCACCATTTTCACTTCGAAGTACAATTAGCTCTCTTTCCTTTCCTCGCATTGATCCAAAATGTGGGATTTCCACTATGACAGGGCTAGAGAAAAAGGAACCATATTATTTTTAACCCTACATCTCCTCACTGCCCTTAATCTCCTATGGGCATTAAGTCTTTAAGAAAACTACAGTCATTTTAAACAGCACTGTTAGGGTAAAAATGTTTTTAAAACTGCCAAAGCTGCACAATCCTTTATCATTTAAACTATAATTAATAGATAACTTAAAAATATTTGTATATAGCTCATTTTTAATGTAAATCTGAAATAGCGGGCTATACGAAAACATAGTGACAACTTTTCCTAAGGAGAGTTCTCCCCGCTCATTTATCCCAGGATGTAGGTGATCCAACCTGCCTCCAGCACACAAGCAGTGCTGACTTTTAATTGGCATTAGCATAGTCAAAGTTCGGATTTGGCTCAAGGGATTTAAAGTGGCAAAATCAGTTCAGAAACAGTCCAGCTATCCAAATGCACGCAACAGCTACTGACTGCAGCAGGAACTGCTCGTGCGTGTAGGTTTTAAAATTCAGACTTAAGTCCAAAACTTTACAAAGCTCTCCCTGGCTGTCTGCTGATGCAGCTCCTGTGAAACACAAGAGGTTGTTTCTCATTAGCTTCACTTTCTGGTTCTCATGTCCAAAATCACAGCTGCAACATCTGCACTGTAAACATCACTGGGGAATGTTTAGATCCTTTCACAATGGATTTCTCAGTTAAACAACATCACAACCACATTTATATTAGTTGCTGTCAAACATTTTGGGGGGAAGGAAAGGGAACGAGAAGGTGGTTAATAATACACCTATGTCACCAGACAATGTATCTTCAACAGAGGACTGCAGGTGCATTACTGAACAGTTATTGTGAACAACCGACAGAAACCACCATTCACTTCATGTGCCATTCCTTAACAAAACAGACACTTTTGCCAAACACTTCACAGGCAGGATATGCATTTTAAAGTATGCTAAGACAAACTGACTGAAATCACACAGTAAAGGAACAATTATGGATTATGCAGCTTTAAGACATTTAAATAGACAGTATCATTATTTTCCTACAGAGGTTGTAAAGGATTTCATTGCTTTGTAATAACTCAGTTCGAAGTAGCATCACATGATGGGAGAATTATGCAGCACTTCTGTGGGACTGCACATCTGCAAGGCGCTGGGTGCATTAACCCAAGTACTTGAGCATGGAAATCACAACAGCCGTCATGAGGAAAAACATAAACTATTTGGAAGTCCAGTTTTCACATTAAATACCAAGGAAGAAGAGTTAGGTAGCAATTTTTTTCCCATGAAAATAGAAAAAGGTAGCTTAATTAATATGTCTTTTAGATGCTTTTAAGAACACTCAGGCTGTTACTCTAATTTCAAGTCCTTCAACGAGAAATAGGAATGTAGCTGCTGTCTCCCATTGTGCACAGCAAGTAAATACCAAAAATTCAAATACATTGCTTAAGATATTTACTCTCTAGTTCAAAAAGAGTACAGACTGACAGCTAACACTGTAGTACAATCTTTGCAGGCTAATATTTCAGATACTGTCTCTATAAATATTTAGAAACCACACAATTTTGTGCATGACATTTAACAAGGATACTCAGTGAGAAGGTATTGAACAGGTTTGGAACACCAAACACTAACCAGTATTTTGAAAACCTAATGCAATAGATTTCACAATATGGTTTGAAAACAACAAAAATATATGGAAACATTCTTACATTTTTAGACTATACACTGCAGTTCCTTTGGGTAGCATACTTGGCTTTATAAATTTATTTTAACAAGGTGACTCTTGCAGGTTGAAAAGATTAGTATTTCTGCAACCTTGTTGAATGAAGTAATTCACTCGATATTTTTTTCTAAATAATCTTCCATAAATAATAGACAATGCGATCATATTTTACAAATGCTTTTCCCGAAACAGACTCAACTCAAGGCCTGCAAATACCTTCTCTACCACAGGGTTGAACTTAAAGGACTGTCACTGTGTATTAAAATGTATTTGATGCAGTTGAAACACTTCAAATTTAAAAAATTACAAAAGCACAGAAGTTATGAAAGCAGAATGCTGGCAGTGAATTTTACATGCCTATAAGCACAAGGTAGTAGCAGAGCTATATTAAATCAAGCCACTATGATTTTCTTTCAGTGACATAAATCAACTGAAAGCTTTAGTAAACTTAAAAAAAAATAAAATGGGAATAACAAAAAATTGGAAACAAAAGAAAAACTGTAGACATTCTGTATCTTTTCCGTACATATCCTACCCAATAAATTTTGTTCCTTGTGGACCAAGCTGCAGGATTCGGCTAACCATGCTCTCGCCCTCATTTAGAGGGGGAGGAGTGTTAGGAAGATGCAGTTTACTGAATAACATCCATGCAGCAGGAAGAGAAACAAGAAGGGGAAATTAGGAACAGGCTGTCATTCCCGACAGAACCGGCAGTTTACACCAGGGTGCCACTCATGATAATGAACAAAATTTATAATTAGGAAAAAAAAAGCCACATCATAGTGGATTGTTTCCCCTATTATAAGCTTTAAAAAAAGTCAGTTCCTAGCATTTGTACTACTTGATGCTCTACAGTAACTGCTCCACCATCACTCTCAGTGGCTTTGCTCCACAGGACAGAGACAGGCAGCTCCCAGCAACTCCAGCAGGAGCCGTGCACATGCTGCTTCATAGGGAACAGAGTTCAATATTTAGGTCCTTGTGGGTGACTTTAAGACACTTTTTTGTGACAGTGATGTTTCTCCAATACTCAACGAGTGAGAGGGTCAAAATCCGTTATGCATTATAGGCGTGTGACTCCTCCTGATTTCAAAGGCAGGTTGCATGAGTAGATGGGGGCAAGATCTGGCTTTTTCAGGGCTTTCCTTACCTTTGGCTCCACCCTGCAGTCATCATAGAGGCAAAGCTCCTCTTAAAATACAAGGTTACTTTCTGGAAGGAATGGCAGGTTGGAATTTTTTAATATTTCAAGTTAAGTAGCCTATATTACATGCTCAAATGAGGTAGAATCAATGTTTAACTACTTAAATTCACAGGATAAAGGAAATGAAAGATGCAACATGAGTGTAAACAATGAAATTCATAGAACAACTCACCCTAAAAATTGTGCCCCTGCTGGCCCCATTTCTACAAGTCTACTTGCTAATCCTTCTCCTTCAACCATCGGTGGTGGGCTGGCCAGTTTGTGCCTCTTTACCAAGCGGCAGGTGATGCGGGTTGGTGCTGTACACTTGCGTGGCGGGATAATTATTCTCATTCCATGATGGCGACTACCCCTCATCGAACCCCCACGTGCATCAACCATAAAACTAACCAGGAAACTGTAGGAAAAAGGCAACACGTCAATGAAAATGGTCACAAAACAAGCAGAAATTCAGCAAAAAGTCAACTGTCACAGTTTTTAAAATATTATTAGAAAAGTCCTCCCGATCCCAGCTAAACTAAAAAGGACACGAAGATTCTTTTAAAACTCATACTTACATGTTAACTATTGGTTATCAAAAGCAGGAATTGCTAAAGGTCTAGTAACATCACGGTGAAATGAACAGGTGCTACTGAGTAATTTGTACTAAAAGAGTAGACAAGTAGTGTATTAGTAGTGATTTATTAGAATTTAAGAACATCTCTCTGTTACCGTTAGCTCTACTCTCTGTAAATAAGAGGAATTAGCCTCACATACAGAAAGGAACCAGACAGTGTAGAAAAAGGAGAAACAAAACCGATTATTTTTGGGATCTCAGTCTTCAAAACCTCCTCACAGTCTCATCTGCAAACACTCCTGATGGCTGGCAGCACAAGTGCTGGCACCGTGAGTGACAGTCAGTCCAGGGCTTCCACTGATGGGGAATGAGTGAGAATATCAAGTACGTAACTTTCTTTAGGCTACTGGCACTCTGGAGTAAATCATGCCATTACTCCTCTGTGAAGAGGACATTCATTAGCAAAAAGTGACATTAAAGAAAAATCATTTTTGCCAGTGTTATTCAAATGCATAATTTTCCATTCAATAATAGAAGGCTAAGCAATTATATTTCTAAGTGGTGAGTGGCAGATTTTAGAACAAAATTTTTATTATTAGCAAGAGGATAATGAATATTAACAAGAATAATCTTTAATATCTGTGGCTTATTTCATCTATGAATGCTGTGAAGCTGCATATGTGAAGTGTTACAGTCTTTAACAGAACAGTGACAGGAAAGTGGAGTCTCCTGCCAGGGCCAAAACCAGACTTCAGCCTGTTTCAAATACCTGCAGCAAAAATTCTTCCAATTTATGGGGATCAAAGCATACAGCTTCCTGCAGGGCTAAACAGTTACAGGGTTATCCTCTAGTGCTCCAAAATACCTCCCCTTTTCCTCTGTACCATAAGCTGCTGAGAGAGAATAACTTCAGGTAGAAGATGCAATAACAGGCCAGTATCAAGAGGGACATGAGTTACCAACTCAGTCTTGATGCCAGTATGTTTTTGTTTGCTCCTTCTATATGATATGCAGACACTGACATAGCTGGCACATCTGCTGTATGGTTTCACTATTTTCAAGGCAGTTGCCAAAACTTCCAGATCTTAAGAACTAAACCTTCACGTCATTAACAGATGAATCCATTCAATTTCCTGGTTCCCTACTGCAAACTGAACTACGGGTAAGAGCCAATAACCCAGGGAAGGTCATGAAGATCCTTTAAAAATGCCCCCAGGTGCTCTAAAGTATGAATGGGAATTTGTGTAAGACTGCTACATTTGCTCTTGAGGCCGGCAGGGCATCAACAGTGACAGCTGATGTGCACTGGTCAGGCCTGCAAATAAGCTGCTCTCCAAAGTCCAGCTGACATGGGTGGGAATAATCTGCACAAAAGCAGGAGTGTAATCAAAACTTGGTATTTAGTGGACTGCAGGAGACAGGCAAGTAGGGACAAAAGCTGTAAATACATGAAGCAGGACAGAAAGGTTGTCCAACTGAATTCCAGATACGGGAACCGCTACATCACCTTTCTTCAAAGCAAATTAAAATCCATCAGTAAAGATGGGGAGGTGAAACAGCTCTCTGAGATGACCCAGACCCCCATTTATCAATTCATGTGCCCCAGACACTTTACAATGGTGATGCATGGAATATTCACAGTAGATTTCATACAAATAAATTGTATCCACATTTCTCTCCTAGATAAACACACTGTACACTACTGAACAAATCCAAATGTTGCCACTAGGGTACCCCAATCCCTCATAAGAGGAACTGTTTCTGTGGGACAGGATCTTTGCTGAATGGCTAACCAAATGCTTTCTACAAATATTAGATACACGTCGAGAACAATATGCTCAATCTTTAAATTATAGAATATATAAATTATGCTAATATTTACAGATCACACGATTTTAGATGTCTGTAAATCTGTTGACTGGAACACTTTTCTGTTTGCTAACAAAAGGCTGTAACGAGCAGAGACACCAGCTCTAGAGAGCCTGGACCTTTGGGGTTCCCTCTCTCCTCTGCTCACTGAGCACTATTAGCTTGTCAGCACATTTGTGTCCCTTTTTCTCCCTGCGACTGCTCTATATGGTGGGTGGTGAAGGCTGATGGTAAGAGGCAGATGCCACTGAGGATGTGGAAGGGTGGGCCAATGGTTGGTCTTCAGAGCTGTCAAGGAGCCAGCTCATGACTAGCTGTGAAGAGAGTTCAAGACAATCCATTAAAATTTACTATGAAGCAAAGCAAAATATTAAGCAGGGACCCACAGCCCTTGGTCACTGAAGGGAGAATACTGAAAGGAACGTTACAATTGGTGCTTTGGTGCACTTTTAAAAATGTGCATGGCTTTTGTCTGCAGAGAAGATGGGGCCACTTCAGACTACATGGGAGTGCACAGGGCGGAAGGGGGGCTGGCTGGAGCATCCCTTCAGGGCTGGTGCTGCAGCAGCTCCGGGGAGGCACATCTGGTCCCTGCACCAGGGAGCAATGGGGAGAGGGGCCTCCTGGGAAGCTTGGCAAGGCTGGGCTTGGCCTGATGACTCAGTACAAGAATGTTTTGGAGACCTGCCTATCATGTACGTGATTGCTGGCACGTTAAGCCAGTTCAGAATTAACAAAAAAATGAGTTTTTCATCCAATGCAAAAATGCCAAAGCTTGCACTCAGATAAGATGTTTTCTCTGTATTCAAACTATTTTAATGATGCAAGTGTGTCAGAGTGGATTTTCAAAAATCTCTAGGCACCTAAATCAGCTAACTTAAAATAATACAAAAATCAATGGAAGTTAAAACTAAGTACCTATAAAAATCAGGACCCGAGTTCTCAGGTACATTTAGGTTGTGCATTTCAAGGTCATGCAGAGATAGCTGAGTTGGGTTTGATGACAGGCACCGATACCAGTCCAGCCTTGGCAACCTGGGGCTTAGCACTGCTCCTGCACACTGCTCACAGCAAGGGCAGATTAACCCTTGACATGAGCCTATGTCCCACCACAGGAACTAGCCCATTACAGCCAGCTTTGGTGTCTACACCACACCGCAGCCTTCAGTGAAGACAAAACTTTTAGCAGATCAGCCTTTATGCGTATTGCTCCCATATAAAAGTAATCATTGTCAATAGCGTATTAATTATTTCCTTGTTTAGTTGTCAAATTAGTAATTTACCATTTAAATCAATAATTCCAAACAGTATTTCATGCACTTTCTATCTAAAAGATTAGTAGCTGATGCTTGCCTAAATTAATGCTGCACTAATAATGGAAACTACAATATGATCTCTAAAACACAACGCTAAACACTAATGAGCATTTCTACTTGAATACATGGAAGGGATGAGGATGTGGGCGGATGCACTACAAACATCTACACACACTTTGTGGGAAAAGAGTTTAAAAAAAAAAATAAAATGAGGATTCACAGAAAGCACAGAGTTATCACCTTGAATCATACTGGGGAAGTGGAGAGGAATAGCTGCAAAATAATTTAGAAAGCAAATGGGAAAAATTAATGTAAGATAATTAGAGGCAAGCAACAGAAAATACCAATAATAAGCGTAAAGGAAAAGTAACAATCAGAAGAATAACAAAAGTAACACATTTGAAGGCCAACTTTAGAAATTATTTGGCTTTTGCTTTGCATATTGTGACCTATGTCATACAAAATACGCTACATAAGGAAAAAAAAAGCGTTCATTTAATTAGTCAGCACAAGTATTTTCTCTGAGAAATGAAGAATCACATGGAGAAAAGTATTTGCAATTTACTTAGGTCAACAGAGAACTTATTGTAACACAACTTCTTTATTTAATTCCCAGAACGTGCTACACTGTGCCACGGAAAACTAGTTCTTGCACTTTTCTACAGCAGCTTATTTTCCCAAGTATAATGTATAGATATGTATGATAGGAGACTTGAAATGAGTATTGGTCCTCTCAATTCATTACACTGCTTTCAAAAATGAGTTTTTCTGGGTGTACAGGTGGTTGGAGTAAACTATAATTAATCTATGTATTCCACATTGCAAGACTGGATCCCGTATTTCTGAGTTTCTCAGTACGGTAGGCAGTGTAACGCATTAATTTCTTTCTTTTAGCTAGGAAAATGAAAGAGTTAAAAAGACAGCATGAAGAGAGCACACCCACATTTTAGTTCGGGAAAGTTGGATGAGTAAGCTCACATCTGAAAGCCGAAGGTCATTTTGGTGAAGGGTCTCTACCCTTCCAGAGGCCTCAAGATTCATGACACATTTCAGCGTGCTGCTTACAATGGACCCTGTTCAAAATATATGCTGGCAAAACAACTTATCTGAACTCACAAAGAAAAACATAGAACATTATCTTGGCTTAAAAAAAGGAAAAACCAGAAGAGTCGAAATTACTGCCAACAATTCCTTCTTTCTTCCTCTTTCACTGATACACTGCTGGATCTTCACATCCTGCTCTCAAAATTCCCCTTCTGCCTCAGTGAAGAAGTGGGAACAAACTTCGATGCTCTCTTCTGACAGCGGGTAAATGGGGGAAAAGAGCAACCCAGGGGATCGACTGCAGAGGAGCTCCCCCTGCACAGCACATTGCGGAGCCCGGGGGAGGATGAGGAATGCAAAGAGCGGTGGGGTCAGGCCCTGGCCGCAGGGCGACCTGGACCACGAGGGCTGCCCAGCTGGCGTATCTTTGCCTATGGCCACAGAAAGAGCTGGGGACTAAGCCAGGGGACGAAGCACTGCGAAGAAGCAGAAAAGGAGTTACTTTTCAGAAAAAGACTGGCAGAAGAGAAGTGAAAAGTCACGATCCTCTGCATATCAGATGTGCTGAGGTACTGGAAGATGTGATGGGAACATCTGCTGATTGCCCCTAAATGAAGATAACAGGGAAAACCAAACAGTATCACATTATAATATGGGGCCACAACTGAAAAGAAAATAAACGAATGAGGTTTTTTTCCTAACAAAGGAGCCGAGTCAACACAGCATCATTTCTGATGGACTTTATCTGTCAAATGAGAAACATGACAGGTCAGAAAAGCTACACCTGTTTGGAGAATATTTTGGTGCTCGGATCCTCTCCCTCCCCTACAGCCCCATAGTTTGCTCCACTGCTGCGGGTCTGCAGCCCTTCCCCCCTGGGCAGCAGCTAAGGCCGTCTCTGTGCTAGGGAGGACTGATGTACAAAGGGAGGAGACCTGAAGTAGTTGATGTCAAAGATCATGCTGAAGAACTAAGGGGAGACAAGCATTACCCCAGAGGACTGGCAGGATGCAGGCCTCAGACCTATTTTGTCCCAGGATGAAAAGGAGCCAGAAAATTTTAGACCAATCAGTCAAACCCCAACTACCAGAAATATTCAGGAATAAATTATCCAACAATCAACCTGCAAGGGCCCAAAGGATAATCAAGACCAGTGCCACCAGTCCTCAAAATAAAAATGAGCCAAAATAAAAGTGGCAAGAGTAACTCGCGTCAAATGAATTTAACTTTCTTCTCTGACTGAGTAATTTACCCAGTGGATGTGTGGAAGTACTATCTTGGTATTCCAGTAAGAAATCAAGGCATAGTATAGATAAGGTAAGTGCACAATCACCCAAGAAGTTACCTCAGAAGAGATACCATCAGTGCTTTACTGTTAAACTGAAAGGAAACTTCAAGTGGAGAATTCACTGGGCTGTCCTGGGCCAGGTATTAAGCTAATGTCTTCATTCATGATTTGAACACTGGACAGAACAAAAGGTCTGGAAAGTCTTCGGAAAATAGGATCAGAATTAAAAGCTATCTTTGCTAAAATGGAAAGAGGGCTTGGAACCAATAAACTGAAATACAGTAAATGCAAATGTAAACAGAGGGAAGAAGCCAAACACATAAACACAAGCACAGAAAAAATAACCAGACTGCACAATTTCAGAAAAGAACCAAGAAATTCTAGCAGATCACAAACATCAGTCAACAGAAGCGGCAGATTACCAAAATGATGATTCTCATTGTGGCGTTGCTTAAGGTTAGGTGTGCCATGTGTGAGACTAAAGAGGTAGCGATCCTGCTTTAGAAATAAGCTATCATCAAAGAGGGGAGAGTGAGGGGACAGCAGCAAGGATGCCTTGAAATGTGGAAAGCACCACCTAGGAGGATCTGGGACATTTTAGTCTTTAAAAGAGAGGATTACATGTCTTCCAACATATAAAACATCATTAAGAGACCAGTAAGATAATGCTCTCAATGGCTACTATGGATATGAAAAGAAATAGGCTTAATCTTCAGCAAAGAAATTTTAAGTTGAATATCAGGGAAAGAAATATTATAACAAAGGACAGTGAACTACTGAAGGTGGACGACTACAGAACCTCTTAATTTTAGTGACTATGAAGAACGTATTTCAGGATGGCTTGACAACATTTTATCCTGCTGTAATGCAAACGGGTGGACTACTAGCTCTCTGAGGTCCTTTGCTGACCTACCTTCCCATGATAACCAACAGACTCTAGCTTTTCATTCTGCAGCTCTTGACATTTCTACTCTAGCATTGACCATATGCAGCGTTTTATCAGCTCAGGCCCCAAAAATCCACTGTTGTATAAATCTGTTCAGCAGAAGCAGGTGCTTACATGTATTGTGGGACTGGAGCTTTAGATTGGTGGGACTTGCTGCTGTTCTGGAACAGAAATCTTTTGGTATGTGCTGTGCTCATTTTCATTACAAGAATGTAATTAGTCATAAAATGGGGAAGTAAATTAAAAAGGATATGAAATTTTATGTCCTGATCTTGAAAATTAAACAGCAAATATTTATACCAGACAATCTCATATGCAATAATTCCTCTCAGTTACACATTTATTTGCACATTTTTACAATATGCATTCAAACATTACTACTATTGCATTTAAATGAAGTCTGCGTGGTACTGTCAAGAAGCACCAGCACTACGGTGATAACTCGTAAGTAAATGAATAGTACCACTGAAATCAAACTACAGCTATTGGTGAATAGACAGGAGTTTGGATGTGTAAACAAAATGAAGCTAAATTAAAGCCCCCCATTTTTTCCACTATGAAAGAACAGAAAGCATAACATTATATCTCTGATGTCGTATTCCAAATAATTTAATACAATTCAAACAAAATCACCTCATGACACTTAAAAGCAAAGCTCAAACAACAAAAAAAGCAAAACAGGACTATTAAAGACAAGCTGGTGCGATTACAATGCTTTGGCATTCAGAAAATCAAATGCAGAAGCAAGTTTTTGGTTTGATATGCAAGAATTTAGACTCACTCTTGTTATTAAGCGCCCTCAAGTCAGTGTGAATTTTGCCACTGGCTTCAACCGGAGCAGGAATAGGCATGTTATCAGCCATTACAGCAAGCTGTATTCTTCAGCTAACAATACACTTCCACATTTAAAGATAAAGGAAATCTGTTAAGTGACCTACCCAGAATGGATGGGACTTGAAACAAGGTTAACATTGTCCAAGGTGTCTGCAGCCCAGCTATAGTGTCTGAGAGAATCAGAATCAAACTCCCTTTGGAACGTCAGGTGCTTAAAAACATAATAAAAAAAGAATAAATTGAAATTTAGAATTATCATGAAAAACACTCATCTTAAATACAAGCTTGTTAATATAATTCTATTAAATTTAGGTCTGGCCCCTTTCCACGTAACAGTGCTGATGTCGCAGGTGTTAAATTACTGGAAATCCTGTAAGAGAAACATGGAATCCACAGACAAATTAATCTTAAGTATCTTCAAACATTCTTTTGCCCGCTTTTTCCACTTCCTTCAGTTAGACCTATGTCTCTCTCCAAACCTTACTGACATGTGCAAGGTTAAAAAGACTGAAAAAAATGTTACCATTTGTACTGCAATCATACACCATACAGAGAGGCGGTATAACATTCCCCCACAGAAAACGCCATTGGGTAGATCCTTATTCAAGCAGAACCTGTGAATAACTTCACTGAGAGTTTAATTGAAGCTGTGTATGCATAACCAAGCTCCCGGCGGGAGGAGGGTTCAGTTTGTCTTTATACCCGTACAACCAACACGA
>KZ507053.1:71268-97540 GCA_002844005.1 Limosa lapponica baueri | reverse complement strand
CAGTGAAATATGAACTTCCTCGTATAGTATAAGCCAGATATTTTGGCTTTGTAGCCGTAGTTAACTGAATACTTCAGACAAACGTCTTTATAATGAAAACACTCAGTGGTGGTGCTGGGCTCAAGTCTCATCACAGGAACATCTTGGTTTGGGGTCTGACCCAATGGGAACATTAAGCCTAAAAAGGATTTACAGTGACAAACTCTTAAAAAAATGATGGGAGTTTCATGACAACATAATGAATTTGCACAGAAGTTTTTGCTATAGTCATAACTGTGCAGTCCGGATGCAGGAGTGATGTTCACCTAATCCAAGTGTCATGCACAGACTCAAACAGAGTGCACAGACACTGTTGGGCAGCTCTCAGGACCCAGAGCCCTCTGCTTTCCTCAGAACACCAGCTCCAATGAGCAGCCCGAAGATCCCTGTGTCCCCAGCAGAGAGGGATGCTGCGATGTTAGCCCTCTCCTGCTGGGACTGGGAAATGCCTTAGACCCCGATGAGACCCGTCTCACCCTGCTGCTATACCTGGCTTCTAAAACACAGCCTGGAGTTGATTACCACTATTAGCTTGTGAACTACCTCTTTGCTCAAGACTGGGTGTCCTGAGGACACCAAACTGGTTAGACTTACTTATCATGTATCATGACTTTTGATGAGATTTTATTTTCATTCCCAGGTATGAGCTTACATGTCTTTCACCACTGTTCATAGATGTTTTCCTTCCACATCAAATCATGGTTCTGTAATGCAAAAATAATGTTCTGCTGAATTCAAAGAGTTTCTGGTAAATAATTCAAATTTTTATGGCTGTGACAAAACTCAATTATATAGCAGAAAATGAATGGTATGTAATAAATTAACCATTTGCTGAAGTGCAGCACTGATGCCTGCCATACAGTAACCTGGATAATTAATTTCAGCAAAGAGCTGAATCCCACAGTTTCCATGTCCTTTCAGTGATCCTTGAGGCAAAACTTGTACTAAGTCAACTGGAGTTTGTCTGTGTCAAGGGTGACGGGTGTCTGATTGCTGTGGGTACAGCACAGGAAGACACTATACTTGCTATTTCTACTGATCTTGAGCTTTATATTCATTTAAAATGCAATTCATCTTATAAGAATCAAAACCAGATTTGGTTTGGCTTTGTAAATCTTATTTCTGTTGGGGGTAGAAGCCAAAATCACATTTGAAGACTGTGAGCCAAATGAAGTTTGTTGTTCTCTCCTTGTTTACTTACATCTTCCCAGCAAAATTCACCTTTGTAAGAACTGCAGCTGACCACGTTTAATTCTGCGTTTAGTACTTAAGAGTCAACATCTCTTAGAAGCTTTACAGCTTATAACTAGCTAATCCTCAAATGAGCACAGCTGGGATCAGAGTTTAAGGATTTAATTCGGATTCTGTATTTTAGGGTGTTGTGTTTAGGGTGTCTCTGAGGCTCCTTTCCTGCTGTGTTCTGCTACTTAAAAGGGACAGAATTTATTTTGCGCTTTTTTTTGTTACTTTTTTATACCAAGAATAAGCAAGCAACCAACTGCATGTGCTGAATTTCATATATTGTTGGAAATTATGGGCTGCAGCAAAGTTTACAAAGAAACCATTTGCAGAATGTTTTCTCCTCAAACATTTTAATCCATTGGTTTGTGTGCATACTACTAAGTGTTACATGCACAGCCCGGGCAGGCCTGCATTGAATAATTAATCTCCAGTCTCTCTCTTGTAAAAGTGTCCAGTAATTGGCATTATGTCCCGTGTCATATGTCTTATTTTTCTAAGAAGCTGCAAGCTGCTGACTGAGCAGCGGACTGCATTCCAGCCCTCTCTGCTGCCACAAGCGCCGCGTGTTTGCAGAGATGGCATGCTTTTTGCTTGTTTGTAGTGGGCTCTGTTTCAGTGACATCCAGGAGATCTTTCACTAGATACTCAAAAACATTGATGAAAGCAACATGCAAAGGGTGGCAGAGGTGAACTTTCCCATGTGAGACAAATGGCTCCTCTTCTCTCGTGTTCTGAAAAATATCCGAATAATGGAAGAGCTGCCCTGATTGAAATGTCTAAGTAGTAACTGATGCTTCAGTGACTTGATTTTGTTTCTGTGGTCACCTTTGAGCTATATCAGTCATGAAGGCGCTGACGGGTCACGCTGGGCTTGCTGATACTTCTCCCTGCACTGAGGCTACAAGAGGCTCCTGACACCAGTGCCAGGCTTGCACAGTGCTGTCACCTGGACACAGGTTACACGCATTGAAACCTCACCGCTGCATCTTCTCCGGAGGTTGTCCCCACTCTGTCCTGTCTCGTCTCTGCTGGGCAGAGGAGCTGGGGTGGCAGAAAGAGGCTCTTAATGCTGTGCCTTAATCCAGGGAGAACATCTTGGTGAGAAAACAAAGGCAAGCTCTCCAGGTGAGGAGAGGTCCAAGCACAATGTACAGGAACTTCTGGGTGGCCTGGGGAGTAAATCAGTTGCAGAGCCCTGGTGCTCCAGCACAGTCTGGAAGCCACCTTTGCCAGCACCATGGGTCTTTGCTGGGACACCTGGTGCCTCCTGCCTTTCCTCATTGGGGAGCAGTATGTCTGTGTCACTGTTGCTCTTGAAGGGCTTGGATGTGCTTCTGGAGGTGCCACACTGCCAGTTCAGTTACTCCCTCAGCTATCAATGGTGCAGGAAGAGCCTTAAAAGGTGTTTGGGTGGTGGCTGGGCATTGCATGCTGGAGCCAAGGCAGGTCACCATTTTGGGTGCAAATATTGTGGTACAGTTGCTGAGGGGGGCTTAAATTTTCCCATTTTTTCCTTGTGGAATACTTCTGTTCTGTGGGCTTTTGCCTCTTCTGTGATGTGGGATGAGGTCTGCTCCCCTCATCACCTGGACATTTTCACATAGTAAGTTCCCTCTTCCTTCACAGACATTGTAACTGATGGTCTTTCTCTCACCTTCTACTTGTGATTTATGTCTCTTTACCCTACGGATTTTTTATTTTATTTCAGGGACCTTGAGTGCTCTGTGGCCCGCAGTTCTGTAAGGATATGAGGAGCTGCTTTGGCAGGACGTTTGTTGGTCCACAACTGCCTGGGGTTGCAGCAGACCAGACATGGTGACCGAAGGGTTCTTGCAGCTCTTGTGTGTTTAGTAACACAGTGGGTTTCTCATACTCCTCCTTTTCCCTTGTAAAGGTTTTGTTTGCTTTACTCCAGCAGCTCCTAGTGCAGATTTTGCCCGCACCCTATCATGAGCCAAGAGAGGGGTTGTGTGTCTGAATGTTCCCATGAAGATCAAGCTTCTTGAAAGGGAAAAAATGCTTTTTTGAACACGCCGTGAATTTCACTGATGTATAGAGCATCACTCACTGCAATGCAGACAATCAGCCTGCAATAAAATAAGTAGAAACACATCTGGCATCATAAAAGCTGGACCGATCTTAAAGGCTTGGTATATAACAATGAGTGCACCCACAAGAAAGAATTAAAATAATATTCTCATCTATAAGCATAACTACTAAATTACAAGCATTGCTGCAGCCAGTTAATTTATTTAGATGAGGTCCAAGTAGAAATGTGCAAGCAGCCAAATGGTCCCTGCAGACACATGTGCTGCTGATGGTCTCGCCTCGCAGCCCGCCATGGCAATGCCTTCCTGGAAACCTCTGTTGTCACTTCTCCCCCTCCTCCTTTTCCTGTAACGGCACCGTGTTACAGATATGCCGCTGGCTCTTACATATAGACGTGCATCAGCATCCCTTTCCCCGCCAAGCAAAACAAGTGGGAAATGAAATGACAGCAGTAGTGTTGGAATTTTATTCACTGACATTTTATTTCACTGGGAGGTTTAGCTGGGGAAAAGAGGCAGCAAGGATTGAGGCTTGGCCCTTTATGGTATAGATTGCAGTTATGAACAGAAAATCCTTTCTGCTGGTTTCTAGAAGCAACCTCTTGTGCTTTCACTGAACTGCGGTCTCCACCTTGGCAGTTCAGGCAGACCCCTGGAGAGATGAGAGGTTTGGCTGAAAATAGATCCCTTCATTTTAAATGTTGCCCCCTTGTTTATACACGGCACTTCTGCTGATGTCAGGGACAGTCTCATGGGTGAAGTTGAAATCAGAGCTTGTGCCTTAACCATAAATTTGTGCAAAGCAAAACACCATCTTGGGGCAAAGGTCAATCAAACGTTTTAATAACTTTTTTTCCAATAACTGAACCAACTGGAAACCGGAGTTACTTCTGAAAGCCTTGTGATCTCTCCTGTGGTCTCCTGATTTTGAGATAAAGCAAAATACTTTGCCACACCTCATTGCTTGTGTTTAAGATCTTCACCTACTGGCAGATGTAATGTTATAAAATGCAAGGGATGGTTATGAAAAAATACAAGAATACATAAAATAAGCATTGTTAAAATAACAATGGGTTATGTATATCCAAACAGGCTTTCTGAAAATTTTTGGATAAAAATTGTGGGAGGGATAATGACTGCTTTCATGTTGACCTATTTTGCTGTAATTTTGTTTTGCATAACAGTTACATATTATATTACTCCGTCGAGTTTATTGTTCTTTTACTTCACTCCAGGCGAGTAGCAGCATTTCAGCATGGCTGGAGATGCTCCAGCTGGATCAAAGTGACATGAAAATGGTCAAAACTTCTCTTCCAGTTACGTCTGCTGCACAGTTTGTTTAGGAAACAAAAATGTGTTTTAAATGTTAATTGAGCCTATGTTTATCTCTTGGAGGGAGGATTGTCTTCCAAATAAACTAGTGAATATGTACCAAAAAGTCAACCTCTTTCAAACCATTGAGAAAAAAGCTCATTCCGCCACACCAGCCCAGCCGAGGATGTAGCTGTAGTTTTTCCCCATATGGCTGAAGGGAAGCAATTTGTCTGATACACTTTTCTCATTTATCTTTGTCATGGCACAGTGTAGCAGATCCTCTTTTGCTTAAAATAAGTTGACTTTTTCTTCAAAAAATGTCTCACTTGTGATGCTTGGGCCGTGTTCTGCCAAAGTCCCACATGTATTTTTATGGCCCAGCTGTACTTGGAATCAAACTTTCAGCAATTTTTTTCTCTCCTGTTACGTGGTCCCAGAAGAGCCCAGGTAATAATGCTATTGCCCTGCAGTTCGAGGATGTGTATGGCACACGACTTCCACTCCTTTTCTGCTGACCCCTTGGGAAGAAGAGAATTTTTTATTTTCCTAAAGTGCTTTTGCTTGCCTTTCAACACAGGGCATTTCAGCACATTTTTGCTTCTAAAAGCAAAAATATTTCCCAATTTCTGTAACAATCTGCTGAGCACCAAGTGGGTTTCCCTGAGAAGAGCCACGCCTCGTTACCCTGGTGCAAGATCTGATATGAGCTCCTGAGTTAATTGCTGCTTTCTCTACTGCTCTTCCCACTTAGGTATTTTTAAGACTGTGGAACCTAATACAGTTAGGGCAATTGTTACAAAACAGAGGAACCCTAATGCATTTCTTTACGTTTGGATTTTGTGTTTTAGTATGTGAATTTGTACACGTACATAAAGAAATAGTTGGAAGTGGAATTGTGTGCCCTTGCCAAGCAGAGATGATAAAGTATCTTTGCTAGAAAATATTTGCATGCTTAATATTATGATCTGAAACGGCCCCTTTAATTGTAATTTGTGGGGGATGTGATCTCGCTGATAAATTGGCATGATCACATCCCTCTGATAAATTGGCTAGCAAAACTTTGGTTACAGAGGGCATATCAGACTTCAGTGCGTTGGCAGTGATTGATACAGCTGCCAGGCAGAGCCTTATCGCCTGTGATGAGATCTTAAAATGAAATCTCATCTTAAACTTCTCTTTGTTGCAGTGTTAGTCACGGGTCTAATCTGAGTGTTGCTCCTCAGTGAATTGCTATGAAAGGAGAGAACCGCACCCTGTGATTTACAAGGTACTTTAATCTCTCACCATCAGCCAGAAGAGGTGCTGATAGAACGTGCTCCTGCCCACTGCACCTCGCTCCTCTGCCAACGCTGTGCCAGAGGAGTCTTGCTCAGGCTGGATAGCACTGGTGATGACAGGCACTTAGGTGACACTGCTAAATATAGCAAATCAGCAACATCCAGCAGGTCCAGAAAGGAAGTCGTGATTGGGGAACATTTTATGGTCTGAAAAATAGATGTTTGCTCCTGGCTCAGTATTTGTAACAGCTAATGGCGTCACAGAATTCACTGCAATTGCCTGGTGACACTTGATTATTTGCAGTTTTGGAGAGTAACATGGGCAAAGCAAAAATCTGGAAATTAACCCATTAATAAATTGAGGTTGTAATGAAGGCACAAAAACACAGTCCATCATGAGTCATGCAGTGCCACAAACCAGTGCAAACCTGAGCTGTGGAGTCTGCTCCAGACTGAGCTGAGGTTTCCCAGGAGGGCATAACACATTTGTGTCTGTGCTAATACCTCTGTGATCTCCGTGTGCAACAGGTCAGGTACAACCATGAGGAAAAAAGACCATGCAGGAGAAAACCCTGTGAACTGGTGCAGCGTATGTGAGCACTTGGCCCCTTGGGAGAGAGTTTGCCTGCCACAAACAGCACAGAATAAAGCAAAAAACAGGCACAGAATAAAGCAAAAAACAGGCACAGAAACTAGGTGTATGGAGATAAGGTAGCTTGGCCAGGCTCGTGAGGCTGATCAAAGATGAAAGAGGAGCTAGGTCTGCTGCTGGTGCTCTGTGCAATCAGCCAGGCTGATCTACCACCCTAGGGCAATGCAGGGCTCTCCAAAGAGGCTTGATGGACCCTGACTCTAGGTTTGAGGAGGAGACAAAGTTAGGCCAGGTTAGGGAATACCAAGAAGAATAAGTATAACATCAGTAATACAAAAAAATAAACTCTGCATTTGATGTAGTTGCCTTTTTGTTAGTTATTGCGGGGAAGCCACTATTCCCCTATGACAACATTTTAATCAGCAGCATGCACACAAACCTCCCTCCACAAGCAAACAATGAAATAATTTGTTTAAAATTGTTTTCTGTCTCCTTGTGTTGTTTAGGAGCGAGCCAGAATTTGCCTGATGTATTTGGTGAACCAGCTGGCCAACATGGAGCACTCATTTCACCATATTCTTTTGCTGGAAATTAAGAGTCTCACTGACACCTTCTCAAGCATCTTGGGCACCCAGAGCAGAGATATCTACCGCATGAGCAACAGTTTCACTGCCATAGCCAAGCTCCTCGTCCGACAACTAGAGAATGACAACACGTCAGGAGCCAGGTAAAGCTGGTTTTTGTATGATAACGCCACAGCTGTGGCTTTGTGGCTCCATGGCTGTGTGAGGCAGTATAAATTTGTATTAAATATATTCAAGTTACGATGAATGAAAAATCAGCTGGAAGCAAGATGCACTGCAGATCCTATAAGTTGCTAAATTGCCATTTTCATTTTGATCTCGAAATCTCTCTTGTATCATTCCGGTATATACTCACTCAGCTGTTGGTTTGTGTTATTTTTAGGGTCAGGTGAGTGTGTAAAATAGTTTACAGGCACCTGATGGACAGCATCCCTAATTGTAGAAGTAACTTAAGGTATGCGTTTCAAATGCAAGCATATGGACGAGTGACATTAAAGCATGTGTCTGTAATTAAAGGAAGAAATCTGTAATTAAAGGGTGACAATAAGAGCTGTAGACTGCAGACACCAGCTCCATGCTACCAGGCAGAATGACCTAGGAACATCATACAACAGAAATTGCGCCATTTGGCACTGAAGAATAAAGAAGCTGTTCAAGTTTTAGCACTTAAAGAATAGGAAGAAAGCCTAATGTCTTAGATAAGTAGACTAAAGCAATATAAAAAGCTTCAGTTAAAAATAAATCAGTGAAGTCAGGCTGCACAATTATAATTGAGTTTATTCTAGCAGTTAACCACTGAAGCTGATGAGAACAATGACTGGCGTAGATCCCTGATAAAGGTTTGCTGAAAGAAAGTCTGAAAATTTTTTCTCAAGTGTGTACAAAAAGATGTTTTGCTCACTCAGCTTCTTTTAAATGTGTACCCTAAGAAAGAATTGGGACTATTGCTGTGTTCATCACAGTAAGAAGGTGTTATTTAAATTAATGGTAGTAGTCACTTTTAATTAGGGAGATACTTATAATTAGCACTGTGTATACTAGAATAGGTCAAGAGGGCACAAAGGAATAGTAATTGTGTGATAAAATTTAACACAGATGTCAGAAAACTCATAACCATGAAGGATAGCCTTGGAGACAGACTTGTGGAGTTGGAGCCAAAACATTGAGGTCATTCGAGAAACAATTAATTGGTATCCTGGAGAGAGTTAAAAATGAAAAAGGAGAGGAGCCCTAATATAATCCTGCATTTTACAAGGTCTTAAGAAACGTCCAAACTTCACCTGGTGGCAGAAACCTCTGGTGAAATTGAGCCCTCAGCACTTGTTTTATGAAAAGTTTCACTGAAGATAGTGAAAAAGCCTAAGTGGAGATAGCAAAGTGAGGGCAAAATGACATACTTGTTTTCCAAACTAGTCAAGTTCAGCTGTGAAGGAGAGGATGCCAGATGTCACTTAATGAAGGAGACCAGAAGGGTGTCACGTATTCTGGGAACTGCAGTGAAGCAGGACAGGAATTGAGGGCTCAGTAACAAAGCATAACAATTATTCACACAGCCCATTGTGGTCCCTTGATTTATGGTGGAAAAATTGCTTTATTTGCTAAAATGTTGTGATATTCCTATTCCTCATTACCTTCTGTGCTTAACGTTTACCTCTAGAGGTGATAAAAACATTAAAAAACAAGAAGAGTTTCTCATTAAAACATTGTTGCTGCGTTTCCCCATTTCTCTCTAAAATTCCCCTTTGTTAAGGACTTGCTTTGCTGAGGAGTAGAAGCTGCTTCATCTGCGCGAGTGCAGTTACAGATGCAAAATACTGTTTGGGTGGAGAGACTGGGGGAGGAAAAGGGAGGAAATGATAATATTTTTTATGATTTTTCAGAAAACATCCTTATTTTCCTTCAGGAAAAAAACTCTACTGATTATACTGAGCATGAAAGGAAAAGGCTTTGGTTGTTTGCTTGTTTAAGTTGTATTTGCTTCCAAGTGCCAACACAGCCATGCATATAAGTGAATGAAAATGTAACTGTTGTCTTCAGAGCATGAACGTTGCTGTGGGGTCAGGGGGTCAGAATCCGGAGGGCAATATGTGGAGGAGACCATTCAAACGCACCCACCTCATCCCAGGGCTGCAGTGGAGCTGCTCAGAGTTCACTCTGGTTTGAGGACAGGCAGAGTTTGGCCTTACGT
This sequence comes from Limosa lapponica baueri, assembly GCA_002844005.1. Classification (NCBI taxonomy): domain Eukaryota; kingdom Metazoa; phylum Chordata; class Aves; order Charadriiformes; family Scolopacidae; genus Limosa; species Limosa lapponica. Next base: position 88,256 of record KZ507053.1, on the reverse strand, counting down.
TCCTTCTGCTGCAGAAGGAACATAAAATAGACTTTCCTCCACACTATTTGTTTTGTTGTTGTCAGTTTTTAACATTTCTGTTGGATAAATTGCTGCTTTTATGAGATGGGGCAGTTGCTGTGATACAGCAGTGCTCACCATGAGGTGGGTGTGAGCGTAGCCAGAAGCGATGGGAAGGAAAACCTGCTCCTGATGCTCCTCTGGGTAAGGAACGGTGTCCTGGGACATACCTGCCCTGCATGGAGCTGACTCGGGCCAGCAGCAGGGCCTGGGCTCTCTCAAACAAACATTTCTGAAATTATTTCTTGTTCTCCATCTGCCTCTTTAGTATTTTTTTTTTTTTTAATTTTTTTACTTCTTCATCTACCTAATCCTCTATGATCCCAGTTCCTTGCAGCTGCCATCACCTTGTTATCTCAATGTGGCTATCAGATCAGAGCGAAACGCTGATTTTTCACAATTACAATTTATAGGTATCCTTTGGGTTTACAATTCAGGCCTAAATCAAACATAGTATCAGCTAAATCAGACAAGAAAAGTACGGAGCAATGCTTAGGGCTAAAATAAGAGTTCTCAGCTGATTAAGTGGCATTTCTTCTGACTTGCAAGTGGGATTGGTTCAGATGTCGACATGGAAATACTCTCCTAGCTCCAGAGCTGCTGCAGTTGCTGAACTGCAGTGTTTTTTAAAGAGCAGCAATCCAGAGTATTTATGCTGTGAAAGGATAACAGGATTTTAAAATGTGTGGCTGGATTATAACCATTCCTTCCAGAATCATGTGTTTACATAAGAAGAAACTGATTTCTTCAGAGCGATGGCTGGCTTGGAGTTGTTTGACACAGGGAATTTTACATGCAGTTAGTGGAGAGTATAATTAAAACCATGCGATGCTCTGTTGCCCCTTACTGTCACAAAATTGCAAGTTATTCAGTCTCAGAGGTGCTTTTTAAGAACACATACAGAGTTTTAATGGACCGATCCAACCTAGAAGTATAACATGGTCAGCTTAAAGAAGGCAAGAAAGGAAAGAAAGAAAATTTAATGATGCTTCCAAACCCTCATTCTGGGTAGGAACTGAGCATAACAGGCTATATCGGTGCCACTCTTTTTAGTGTAGTGTATCTCCTCTCCTTAAAGGAGCACATGGCATCATAGAGCATTCTTTTACCATTGTTTTTTCTTTCATTTTCCAGAGTATTTGTCCTCCTTCAAATCAACGTTTGTAGTGGTAAAGAGAGCTGTAATGGCATCTAAAGACTTTCCTATGTTGGTAAGGGAGTATGGTGTGATTTAATTCGGTGCAGATTCAGGTCTGCATGAAGCGTCCACTTCCCCTGCCACTCTGTGTCCCCTGGTTGTGGGGGGGTGCCTGTGTCAGTGCCTGTGTTCCCCTGCCAGTGTCAGCTATGGCAATGTTCTGGCGTCCTTTATTAGCACCCTGAGTGTGGAGGCTGCAGATGAAGTGCCAGGGGATGCAGCCTCCAACTCCACATGGCACCTCAGCCTTGAACGTTATCTGGCTGATGATGGTTTCCATGATCATTCTTAGCAATATTTGGAAGCTCTTGGTTGGCTTCCCAACCATGAGCCCGAGGTTTTGAGCTCACCATCACTATCCACCACTTGCCTCTTCAAACCTGTGCTTCCATCGTATTTGAGGAGGTGACTATGTCTGTATGTTGACGAACCACAAGGACCTGCACTTGATTCATTTGTGTCGCCTCCATCCATGCAGAGGGAAAGCCCTGGAAGTAATCACATCTCGAGTGTATTTTTAGCAATTTCTATTTGTGTATGCTCTTTTTCCCATTTTAAGTGCCTGACTGGTGGTGTTGATAATGGTGCTGGTGGTCTGGAGAAATGCTCTTCAAATTAATCTATGACTCTTGACTTGATGACCTGTATGTTTAGATCTCTTTCCACAGAGAATCTAAAAGTGGTGAAACAGTAAGGAGCATAGCACCATCTTTGAAAGCCGGGTCCTTATGATTTCTCAATAGGTTTGTGCATCCTTTTCCTCTCCAAAACAGCCTGAGTATTGGTGTAAGCTGATCCTGCTCCAGCAACCTCAGCAATGTACCTAATGTCTCTTGCCAAGATTTCAAACAATAGTTTATTTTACTGTTGCTGGAAGGGGAGGCCAGCAGGACGATCTGCCAGGCGTCCTGTTGGGTGTGGGGTGGAGGCTTCACTGAACGTTTCGCTTGGGGTATGTGCTTTTGGCTTCCTGGGAATTGATGCGAGTGCAAAGTGGGTACACGTGAGAGCAAGTGGTCCCCTGGGGGCATGCCCAGGGCTGAGCCCTCTGCCTCCCTCCCACAGCGATCACAGTCACTCTGAAATCATGGGAACCCCCAGGGTTTGAGGAGCACCAGGCAGTGATGAGCCCTGTATTTACTGAGTTGCTGCTGCTTTCCGTATGGTGAATAGGATTCATTAACACATTCCTTTAGCAGAAGCGGTTTTTTTCTATTTCCTTCACAAAACCATCAGAGGAGAATGCTGGACAAAACGGAGCTGTTATAAAAGGTTATTTTTATTGCTAAACATCATCGAGGCTTGCTGGTTTGGGTCTGTCATTCATAAACCCCATCAGTCCATCAATCCCCTCTCTGTAGCCAGAGGGCTTTATACGTATATACGTATGTAACAGACATTTTTCTTAGTGCTTAGTTCCCACAATGGGAGCAGTGTTGAGAGCTATGTTGGAGTGACAGCTGTCTAATAAATTAAATCTTGTCCCACATCTCCAGAAAGATTTGTTAGTAAAGGTCATACCAAGGTTCTTTATTACAGAAGAATAATTTTTTTTCAAAGCGTTCAGCAGTGTTAATGGATTATGAGATCTTGCCTAAATTAAAAACAAAACAAGACAAAACTTGCCAACTCCCCTGAGAAATATCCTGAACTGCCTTTATCAAAACAAATGAAAAAGTGCATTTTGCGATGCAGTATTTGTGGTTGTTTTTTTTTTTTTAAACATGCTTTTTTGTTTCCACAATTGGTCATTTGCAATATTTGGGAGTTTTTAACAGGCTTCCCGACTGTGAGCATGACTTTGCTGCTTTGAAAGTGCTGCGTTAAAACTCTCATTTGTGGCTTTCCATATCCATATTTTACAGATTTAGTTATTCAGATGTTTGCTTATCAGGGAAAAAAACAACCCAAAGAAATGGTCAGAAGCAAAATGAGCTTGTTTTAGAGGTGTGGGTAGAGTTTAAAGAGTAAATACTATCAAATACCCTTTAATTCTCTTAGAGATTTCTGATTGTATTGCCTTTCATGATTTTTTGGTCCAGTTACTCCATAGTTACAGGAGTCAGATGGGAACATATAAATCCCCAGCAGAAGGCACCTCCCTGAAGAAGAGGGAAAGGAGCAACAGTGCTTTTGCTACGGTGTGCAGTTGGTCCCCTGGGAAATTCAGTCCTGCTGCTGCTGCATAAAGGCCACGCAGCATCTTCATGGTAGGATGCGGACAACTGAGGATCAGGTTTCTGGCAAATGGGCCAATATTCGGAGGAGCTGAGTCTTGCCATGGGCTGTGAGCTGTATAGGAACCCAGCAACCTGTTTTCGGGAGCCCTGTTTTGGGGAATCCAGTGATCAGACTGAAAACCTTAACCTGGGAAACCTGGTTTTGGGCACAGAAACGGCTGCACTTGGGGCAGAGAGTGACATTGCTGTGACATCAATGTGCCTTCCCTTACCCTTCATCCCAGGACCCATCTGCAGAGGGTTGCCACTGGGCCCTCTGGCTTTGGCTGGTAGCGATTACTGCCCCTGTGGCAGCACTGCTGGGCCTCCAGTGAAGACAATGTTTTTCACTGGTCAGAGGATATTTTCATCACTAGAAAGCAAATTTTTACCAGCAGTGTATTTGGCAGCAAATGTCTTTTTGTCCTTTAAGATTAACAGCTTCCCTTCAATTTATTTTAAATTTATCTTTGAATTTTGCATAAGTTTATATATTCTAAGACTAACATAACAATCAAATTTAAAATAAAACAGCTTGTCCTGCAGTCCTACAAGTTCATTTTAACTCTTCATTTTCTCCTTCTCTTTTGCTGAACTTCAGTCACATTGCTTAGAACTTTTCCCAAGCCTGTTTCTGTCCATGTGCTGAGTTTTAAAAAAGATTTTTCTTACCCAAGAGTACAAGAACTGAATGTACTTTTGTCAAACCTTTAAAACCACAGACTTCTATAAACTCTGCAATTAGCCCTATTTTTGGTTTATGAAAATAATGTAATAAGTCACTGTTTAGCAAGCTTGAGAGAATGGTTTAAGTTCAGTTGAAAAACTTTGCTATGGGACTCTTTCCCAAGTTGGGTTTTGCTTCTGCAGATACAACACAATCAGTTTCTAATCCAGTGTTGTCAGAGATGTTTCATGTTTCCGATTCATCTGACAGAGACATTGGTCTAGAAGATGTTTTTGAAAATGATTAATCAACCTCTAAGAGAATCTCTGCTGAAACATAATTATTTTACCAGATACATAATACAGGTCACAGGCAGAAATGCAGCATCAGCATCACGATGAACGTAGTGTGCCAGAGTTAAATCTCTGCTTTCTACTTCCTTAGGATGGAAAATGATACTGAAACAGAATCTCCTGTACCACTGGATGATTTAAAATCTGTGATGAATGGGAATGAAGAAGATGAAAAGCTTCAAGTTAAAATACAGGCTTTTGAAGAGAAAATAAATGTTGACAACAGTACTCCTGGCTCAGTGCGGAGATACAGTTTAGGCCAGGTTTCTAAAGAAGAAAGGAAGGATATGAGATTTAACAGGTATGGCTGTGTAAAATATGTGAGTGGTTTTCATGAATATCAGTTTTGTAATAAAACTTTATCCAAACATTGAGAAATTGGTCCATTTGCATGATACCTATGGGCATCATAAGTCTAATTTTAACCAAGTCTCATATCCCTGAATTCAAAGGCTGGATAAGATCTTTCTAAACTATTTATTGAATCTCTTCTGTGCCCTAAAACAGCACAAGGGACAGGAAAATATTTGCATACAGATATTACTAGAAGGGAAGATACAAAGACTTCTCCTGGGTGTGATTGCTAACAATACATATCGAATGTTTGAATCCAATTTTGCCCACGCTCTGTGCGAGATGAATGTGGCTCTACCGGGGCTCAGACAGCAACATGCACCCTTGGTGGCCTTAGGCTGCCTGTGCTCCACAGCTTCACAGCAGAGGTTTTCTCTTCCTACTCCAGTATTTGCCCTTTCAGTCACTTCACTTCTACCCTTCTTACTCTTACTGAGGCTTAGCTTCATCCTTAGCATATACGTACGGGGCAATGAAGAACTGGAGCCTGAATCTTGGTTCAGTCAAATGGCTGCTGGATGGCATTTTTATGATGTGATCAATAAACATATACTCCAGTCCTGGGGTTATAAGTTTCTTGCACATAGGTTGACTAGCTCCCTCCATGGCATGCAGATGTTGTGATGTATGGATATTATTTAGTTTCATTTGCTTATTAAAGCTGTGGCTTGAGTTTTGCTTTTGAAATGCATATTTACCAGAAGATACTTGCCTCTGGCTAAGCAAGTCCCATGTTCAGCTCTCTGAACCAGCTGCACAGAGGTAACTTAGAAGACCATGTGTTCGGGTGATTTGTGTGTCTTGCCTCTATTCCAAAACATTTTTCCTTTCCTTAATTGCCTTCCAGGTCCAAAAGTCTCGCTTTGCATGCAGTCCGCATGAAGGGGGTAAACTCAGAGAGTGGACAGGACGAGGAGAACGAGGAGATAACTGCTGGCATCTCCTTCACCGACATCTACATCAGCCAAGAAAATGACAAATTGCCTTTTAGTGTTGATAGTGAAGCAATGCAACTGGGAAATTCTTTGGTTTCTCACCAAAGTATCGATTACACAGAATCAGCAACTGTGCCAGAATCTAGTAAAGAAAAGGCCCTCGAGGGAAACGCAGAGGCAGTGACGTGCCCCGTGGAATACCAGGACAAGCTCTACTTGCACTTGAAGGAAAACCTGGGTAAAGTGAAAGCATATGTCATGGAGATGGGGAGGAAAATTCCTGTCCCCGATCAGTGTGTTATTGAAGGTAAGAGGTCTGAGCCTTTCTGATTATGAGAACTTTAACACTACACCAAAAGTTCTCTTGGGGTTTAAACAAATGAATAGCAAAGATCCTTTAGCACAGAGCTCATGGATGGGGAGGAACATTAGTTTTATAAAACAATGTCATTCACAAATTGCAGTGTTTTGAGAACTTCCAGGACTGTTGATCTTTTCCTTCAGGGACATAGTGCAGCCCTCGCCTACCCCAGGCTCCTACGAAGGTTAATGTGAGAGTTGCCTTTTGGCTGTCATATGGAGCAAACCTTGAGATCTCTGGAGAAGGTCAGGACCTGTCACACAGCTGAAGAACTGTGCCTGTTGACTAGGACTGGCAATACCTCTGGGCACATCTGCAGGGCGGGCAGGCAGGCAAGGGGAATGTTACCCAGCTCCAGGCTGTAAGTTACAGAGCTATGTTAAGTAGTGGGGCGTTGAATGCGACAGAGCACACGTGCCATGGGTCGGACTCAGCCATGCAGGGATATGGGTAGGCATGCGCTAATTCTTAAGCCTCCTTCTTGGCGTGCTGGGTTGGTCTGGAGCAGATCTGTGTCTTCTTCCTCATTGTCATGATATTATTAGATCAATTGACTCACAAGATACACCAGAAGTGAAGCAGGTCAGGACCCTTAGGTCAGCATACTCCAGCCCAGAGGCCAAGCTCCTCGAAGGTGCAACCGAATGAGATCCCCAGTGCTTCAGGTTGGGTTGGATCCTATCTCATTGCTTCCCTGGGGTTCTTTAATGTTTTCTGCTTTCATCAAGGGCAGGTATTTGTTTTCAAGTACACGAAAGCTGTGTTTGTGAGACTGCAGGGGAGGTGGGCGATAAACTGCAAGATGGGTCTTTGATGCTCCTCTTTGAAGTTAACTAGGTTGGGTTGTGAGCCTCTCACTTACACCAGGCACCAGTCACTCCCTTTAACGTGGCTTTGTGTGCATCTACCCACTTGCTGGTGGTCCTGAGCTATTTACAGCCCAACCCGTCAATGGGCCACTGTGATTCCAAAGAGTAACTGACTCAATAATTTAATTTAATTTGCAGTCACTTAAAACATCATCTTCTAATACGATGTAACCTCAGGTCTAACAAATGTCAACTTATATTGATAAAATATTTGTTTGTTTACTTTTTCAGTGATCAGGATGGGGAAAAGCAGTTTCCACTCATGAAAGCGGTATAACTATATATTTTTAAAGCTTATGTTTCTGAAGAATTTCCTAAATACTTTAAATTCCAGGTTTGCTGTTTGAAATAGTTATTTGGTAGAATTAATGATAAAACTTTTGTTTCATAAAATTACAGTGGAAACATGAGAGTGAACTGTCTGGCTTTTGAAGTGCTGAATGCTATGACCTTGCATTAATCAAATACAATACATTGAATACTTTTAAAGATATTGCTCAGTTTCCTTTCTGAAGTACCTATTATGATATGTTCTAAGCATATGACTATTTCTAAATTCATTCAAACTATTGTAATTTCCTGAAAATCCTCAACTAGCATTCTTAGGGAAATTCTTTGAGTAGGGACACATGTGCAGAACAGGAGATTTATGTGACTCATTCTAAACATCTTGAAGAAATGCGGTCTGGCTCATTACGCAGGGGACAGCTTTGTTAATATTTCAGATATTGCATAAACCACTCCATCAAAAACCTTGCCGTTATTGGACTTCTGTGATTCCCGCACACTACAAAGGCCCATTCAAATGCGTCTGTTTTACTTTTCAAACAAGATGTTTAGAAAATAGTAAGAAAATGTTAGAAAATATTAATATTCATAGTTGGCTAATTTTATATGAGTTATGTAGGAGTATGTTGAATGGGAAATTTAATATATAAACCAGGGAAAATATTAAAAGAAAGGCACTTTAGAGCAATCTCCCATGAAACAGAGTACTTGAAGGAAATAGTGGCAAAATATGTTGCAAGAAAATAGCACTGCAATGTGATAATAATGGAGAGTGCAAATTTCCCCACATATCCTTTCGTTAGAGCCATGCTGATCCTGGGCTTTCAAGCAGCAGCTCACACACAGATCAGCAGAGCTTTAATGTCAGTTGTAAGAATTTCAAAGTAATGATGGGACCAAATTCTGCTTACTTAAACAGAATTCAAAGCCCTGCTTGCATTTCTAATGAGGATGATGTCTAACCTTTGGGCAAACTACCTGTCAACACCGTGAATTCCTTATCGCTTAAAACTGAGGCTGGGTGGCATCCTGAAAGGATGCTGTGGTGATGTACCGGTGAGGACAGAAGCAGGTTGCATGTCTTTGGGAACATCCAGAATTAGCATGCGTGGGCCCTGCCAGATCTGGGGCACGTTTACAAGAGCAGTAGGAATGAAAGCAGGAGGCTGCTGAGGTTTTCCCAATACGGAGTCACTGTCTTGCAGAATGGCAGAGGACATTCAGTTCAGTGCTCAGCAGCTGATAAAAAAGCAAATGGACAAGAGAAGAATTATTAAGAGAAATAGATACATCAAATGACATCATTGTGTCATTGTCTGCATTAATTGGAGCCTGAATTTTGAAGGACAAAGTAGACTTGTAGCAGAAGCAAGAGGATAATCAGAGACCTCCATTTGAATAAAAATGGGCTGGGGCTCCACAGCGCAGAAAAGAGACAGCTGACAGAGATTTGCAATATCATGAATGACCAAGAAGATCAATTGGGAGTGGTGGCTCACTGTCCTAATACAGGTACCAGAGAACATGTAATGAAGTTGTTAGGAAGCAAATTCAAAATACACAAAATAGGCACCTCTTAACACATAGTTAGATACATGTGGTTAAATGGCAGACTGATTGCTACAGTACATTAAGAATCCTGAAAGGGTACCTGGTTTTCAAAAGTGATTAGGTAAATTCATGAATTAGAGCCATTCAAGGGTTATCAAAATAATACCAGCCCTGACTCTGGAATGCCAGAGCCACAGATGGAGGTACCAGGAGAGCAGGAGGGAAATTACTGCTGTGTGCTGGTTCTGTTCTTGCGCTCCTCACTTACAACTCTTACGCTTCACAAGCTAATACCAGGGTAAGCTACTGGTGGGACTTTCCTACTTGAATCAGAATTGCCATTCCAACATCCCTCAAAGGACTAAAAATCTAGAAAATTTGTTTTCTTAACCGAAGTAGGACAAAACTGAAGGAGGACTTGATAATAATTTTTAGCTATGTGCAAAACAGTTAAGGGAACAGCCCATGCTGGACAAGGCAATAACTAATGAGTTTAAATACCAATAAAAATGATTCAACTTAAACTTAAGCAGAAAAAGCTCTCTAGCTTGCACTGGCAGAGGAGATTGTGGAGGTTAAAAGCAGGTTAAAGAAACCTGAAAGCTGGCCTAGGCAAAGCAAGGCTGTGAGGTTTGACAGATCTTAAGACGGGTTGGTGCTCCCTAAAACATTTCTGGTTTTTTCCACATATATCAGTTGGATTAATAAAAGATTTTATTTCTTCTGAAGCTTACCTTCCACCATCAGCCAGCTGTACTGCTACAACTCCGACGGTATAGGCACTCTTCACTCTGAGTGTGGGCAAGGGGGCAGATCTGATGACCACTCCAGGTCCCCTGTGTGTCTTTGATTGCATCCCCTGCTCTGTAACATTGTCCATGATTTGCAAATTTTATATTTTGCTATTGATTCAGACGTTTGCTGTGTAGGTATTAGCCCTCAAAAAATATTTTTGCTTTACAGGGTGTGGCTTTTTTCAGTCTCCTTGTTGATTTATAAGCTCATTTGATTTATACTATATGTCAAAATTTATGTAATATTAACTTGAGTGATTTTACAGCTGTGAAAGGGATACTGGTTAAGATCTGTAAGGGTGGATCTATGGTCAGTCTGTGACAGTTAATTTGAAGCTGCCTCCTATAAACATTGAAAAATTGTCCTCAGCTCTGTTATCTCACTTAATATTTGCCATTTTTGGTTCCATGTGCTTCAGGCGGAGGAGAGTTGTGAATTGGGTGATGATCCTACAGCAGAAGCAGGGTTAAGACTGGGCTGTTGGCCAGAATGTCTTAGTCTAAGAAAATGGTCGAGTTGGGGGTGTTTTGAAGAACAGACAAGCTACAACAGCTTACCAAATGCATATGTGTATGTGCATAAGTGAATCTTTTGAAACTAACACACTGCAGTCAGGGAAGGGATTTAAACTGGGGCAGAAAGAAGGCATCCAAAACCACAAAAATCCATTTATTTTAGCTTGTTTCAGTTTGGGGCTGATAGTCTGGTTCAGCTCCTGCTTAGTTTGAACCACTTTACCCAGATTCACATCTCTGCCATACCTTAAGCAATGTGAGGCATTCTTTCATGTCATGTTGATCACTTCAATCCTCTTAATCCTGTGGATCTTTTCCTAAAAAAAAAAAATAAAATGCCACCATATTTGTCAGGCACTTTAGCTTTCATGGAGCTAAGCAAAGTAGTTTTCATCAGCCCGTATTTTGCAGATGGTTTGTGATCTTATATCTCACAGATACCTCCAGGATCTTGTGGATGTCAGTGGCCCAGATTTGTGCATCTATAATTTCCTGAATGCTCCCAAGTTTCATTATTGTTTTTCAGCGTATGGTGGGCAGGATATCCGCTGCCTCGGTGTGGCTGGGGTCCACAGTGATTAAGAAGGTTGCCCCATCCCTGGAGGTGTTCAAGGACAGGTTGGATGGGGCTTTGAGCAATGTGGTCTAGTGGGAGGTGATCCTGCCCAGGGCAGGGGGTTGGAACTAGATGATCTTCAAGGTCCCTTCCAACCCAAACCATTCTATGATTCTATGAAGAACAAGAGCCTGTGTTTGAGATCCCCACATTGCATTTGAAATCTCTCCACTGGTTGCAGTAGTTGCTCTCTGAAAGGTCCTTCAGCTTTCTGTTTTTCTAGGTCTCATGTACCCATCAGGGGAGACAGAGCTGGCAATGGTTTGAGCAGGTTGCTTTGAAAGGCTTAAGTGAAAGATGACATTCCTGTTTTACCTGGTTTAGCCCCAATTATCCCTGCATGCAGCAGAGAGTTCTTGAGCAGCTGGCAGGCTCCACCTGCTCTAGCCTCGCTGGGTCTTGCCTTGAACCCTGCATGGCAGATGATTTTGGACTTATTCTTCTTGTTTCCCAGGCGAATGGTGGAGGTGAATCAAATGGTGATGGTGGATCAAATACATGGCCGTGTGTATCCTGCCTCTGGGAGTGGCTGGTGTCAGATGGTTCCCAGACACAAGCCTGTACGACTGCTGGATTTGGTTATAAATTGAGGGCAAGTCCTTGTTTTCCACTCTAGTTCTACTTGCTCTTTAGATAATTGGGATAAAAATGCCACTATTAATGCCTGCAGCTCAGAGCATTGAGTGTCAAGTGAGCTGTTGGAAAGAAAGCATTTGATAATATACGTGTGTAGAGGATACTGAAGGATTTGCACATGTCCAGCCTGCCCAGCCTCCTTTTTAAAAGAATAGAGCCCAGGGAGCCTAGTGCATCATTCCATCCTTGGTCACAGAAGCTACATTCAAAGTTCAGTGCCATCCAATGAAAAATATTATAACCTTTTTATTAGTAGTAAGTCACTCCTGGCTCCTTGGTGCCCTACAGGAGGAAATACAAACAGCAAGCATTTTATGGGATTAATGACGGAATGTTGAGAAGGGAGGAGGCAGCAGGGGAAACAGGTTGCAGTACACTGGCCCTAAATCTGGTTGTTGTTATGTTTTATGCTGTACTGAGAGATAATGGGTACCATATGACGGTGTAGTTGGAAAAGCTCATTGCTCCCCTGCAGTGCTTGCCCCTGCACCGGTCTGATAAATTCCAGCATTCCATAAGCCAAACGTTGATTTGGAACAGATGGACCTCTGCTCCTTCAGTGGGACCACAAAGTTGCATAGGCTCAGGCCAGCGTTTCCACAGATCAGCTCTGCTGCTGCTAGGCCAAAAAAAATATTAGTTGGCATTTTATTCTACAGGACTGGTGTTTCAAATGCATCCCAAATGTGAGGGCTGGCAGTGAGAATGGAAGTGCTAACTCACAGGATGGCCATCGCGCTTGCTGTGATCTGCGTCGGCAGACCACGGAGAAACTCCCAGGCCAGCGGGGAGTGTAATAGGAACATGAACACTCTCATAACTTGCTGCCCTCACATACGTGATAATAGCAAATCATGTGTGCTTTACACCTAATCTGGAAGCACCAGTTTAAACAGGCTGGTTTCCAGATGCCCTTTACCTGGTAGCTGGGAGATTCACGGTGGGGTGGTGTTATCACTCTCCTGGGGGCAAAGCCAAACCAGAGGGCTTGGAGTGGGTCCATAGGAAGGCCACGAAGATGATCAGAGGGCTGGAGCACCTCTGCTATGAGGACAGGCTGAGAGAGTTTGGGTTGTTCAGCCTGGAGAAGAGAAGGCTCCGGGAAGACCTTATAGCAACCTTCCAGTATCTGAAGGGGGCCTACAAGAAAGCTGGAGAGGGACTTTTTACAAGGGCATTTAGTGATAGGACAAGGAGTAATGGCTTCACACTGGAAGAAGGGAGATTCAGATTAGCTATCAGGAAGAAATTTTTCACTATGAGGGTGGTGAGTCACTGACCCAGGTTGCCCAGGGAAGCTGTGGATGCCCCATCCCTGGGGGTGTTCAAGACCAGACTGGATGGAGCTTTGAGCAACCTGGTCTAGGGGGAGGTGTCCCTGCCCATGGCAGGGGGGTTGGAACTAGATGGTCTTTAAGGTCCCTTCCAACCCAAACCTTTCTATGATTCTATGGCTTTGACTTCTGAGTTTCTGGGTTGGACCAGGGCAGACCTAACAGTTCCTCTAGGAGCTGCCTGTGCCCGCCATGCAGGCAGGGTGAGCCAGCAGTTCTCTGCCAGACTGGGGGCACTGGGCAGAGGCAGCTGGGGGACAGAGCTGGGACACAGAGGAACTGGGTGGTGGCAGAAGGGGGACATTTTCCCAGGACCCTGCTTTCCTGCGCACATCACTCATCCATATAGGCAGCGGAAAGGTAAATACGCTTTTGCTTCTGAATATGGGACAATGTGGCAGAGATATTTTGTTGTTGTACCTTCCCAAATGGCATAGGCTTTTCCTTGCCCCAGTGGTAAAGGGAAAGAAGATAGAGGGGTTTATAAAGTCAAGCTAATCTGTATGTTCTCAAATGTGGCTTTTGCCACTCAGATTTGGACTCTGTGTATTGAGTGGATTGTAGTGGCTCTCCAGACCCCATTATAGTCACGCCCTCTCCATTAATTTTTGTGTAACTTACTGGAGGTGAAATCTGTTAGACTGAGTTATGGCATGCATGCAAAGCTAGTGGTGTTAAAAAAAGTATAGATGGGCATTTCTTGAAGCTGGTTGCTTTAAAAATTACTTTTTTTCTCCTATAAACATAGTTATTGTTTGCATACTTATTTGTAATCCAGATTGAAGAGATCATGCAAAGGAAACTGAGGAAGCTGAGAAAGGCTTAAAACTGAAAGTTAAAAAGCTGTATCCATTTCTTATTCCCTGGTTTCATGTTTATGGGTGGGCTTGATTCTATTTGGGAAATTTATGAGCATACTTTTACTCCTATTAACAGATTTTATTTAATAGTAAAGGATTACCAGTGTAAACCTAATAATGCATTAATTGCTCCCAGAACCAGTGACTCTGTACCTACTTGCCTATGGCCCTCCTGGTTTAGCCCAGCATGTTAAGCTGGAATAAACAGCAATTAACAGTTCTACAGACATTCTTCTGTTTATATTTTGTTCTTTTTCCCCAGGAACAACTTTCCCAGTAGTGAACTTTAAAATTGCAACATATATTCTCTTATTTCCTGTAGGAAAAACAAGTTGTTGCTTATTCTCTTGCTAGAACTTTGAGACTTGCCAGAAGATGTGATGAGAAGTTTTTCTTAACTGGAGAAGTGCCTCCTTGGGATCTTGATCAGTCTCTGCCATCTGGGGCATTTGGTGACTAGGTTTTGTGCCTTGCGTTGCTTTTCACTTGTTCTTCATGTTTTAAAATCCTTTCCTTGTGTTACTCGGAGTCTTTTTCCAAGCCAAGGCAAAGCCAGGCTGAGGAAGGAGGAGAACTCATCCTTCTTTATGGAGAAGATGTGCCCAAGTGTCAGCAGCTGCTGCTGCCAGGGACGCAGGAGAGCAGAACAGGTGGGTAGAATGCTCGGGGGAGGCTGAGATGAGGAACTGCTTGAGTGGAGGGATGGACAGAGGTCGGAAATGTCTTGGCTTAGGTTTGCTCTTAGGTCCTCATCAATAGGGATAATTCATGGTCACTGGGTAAAACAAGCATTTGTTCTGTCTGTTCAGCGTGTTACCCCAGATACTCAGCAGCAGTAGGGATTTGCTGCCAATGAGATGGAACAGAGTTGTGAACTTTTCTCCTTAGCTGAGCTAACTGAGCTGGTGCTTAGCCTAAACAAAACTTTCATCAACACACACAGACTTCTCACCTAATAAACCCGCTTTGCACCAGAGCGGGCTGGCCTCTCCCTGAGTAGGGGGGTAGATCCAGGCTGGCCATCTTTCCACCTGGATGTGGGGGCACAGGCTGAGATCCCAAGTGCTGAGAAATTGGTTCCTCTGCCGTTACCAAAGGGAGTGCTGACAAGACGTACAAAATGTGCCATAATTCTCTCTGAGAAATTCAATGCTGGCTTTCGGAGAGGCAGAGCTCAGCTGACTGCAGCTCATGGTTGCATGAGAAGCTCATTTTTCACGTAAGTAATACAGCAGCATGGCTATGGGGGTGACTGGCGTTCAGACCTGGGCTGTGTGTGCATTTACTCGTGACTGCCTATACTAAGTTAACACCACAATGAAGACAAACCTGGTGTCATATCGTCTTGTCCCTGAACTGTCCCTGTCCTCCTTGTGCAGGATCATTTGACATGTTGACATGTACAAGGGATTTTCCTGGTCCAAGCAAAACAATGATATCCATTGTCCAGCTCTGAGAGCTAGGACTCTTAAATAGTTGTAAGACAAGTCTTTCTCTGTTGTTTTTTTTTTCCTTTCTTTTTCTTTTTCCACAGCCAAAGCCTCTATGAGCCCATCCAGTATAGAAGTGCTATTAGAGTCACAGATCTAGCGGTTGAAACGGTGTTTCCATAAGTCCTAATTTAGGTCAGGTGGGAAAGGTTATTCAGTGAAATAGAAATTGGCATAAACACCCTGCTTCAAATTTGCTTTCCACATTTAGAAGTGACAGTAGTTTTTAAAGTACAAAACTGATTCTACAGTCTGTAAATGTGTAGCTTAAATGTGACCAATGTAATAGGCTTAATGTCCTCAGGGAAATTAGTTAATTTTTTCCTTCCTCTCTCCCTTACATACTTTTGACCAATTATTTTAAAGAGTTGCAGATCCATCTTTGCCATAATTTGGACTTCATTGCTTTAAATCACATCAAAAGGACCTTTAGTCAACATTGGATTACCAGCACTCGCCAAGATGTGCCATGTGCTGGGGAAGCTGTTGCAGAGCAAGTAGGTTTTGTTGAGAGGAATCTCCTGTGTGTTGTATCTTGCTGATATCTGGAAAGTTTCTCGGTGCTAAATT
The DNA here is from genome assembly GCA_002844005.1 of Limosa lapponica baueri. NCBI lineage: Eukaryota > Metazoa > Chordata > Aves > Charadriiformes > Scolopacidae > Limosa > Limosa lapponica. The sequence continues at coordinate 72,585 of KZ507053.1, read as the reverse complement.
AATCTTTCCTTACCAGGCGAAGTCAGCGTGAGTGGTTACGTGTTTCCACACGGGGAATTACACAGAGATTCAGGGAACTAAGTTGTCTCCACCTTCATAGGCATAGACTGGTTTCTTTTCACCTTCAAAGCTTTTTTACGAACTCAAGCCTGCAAGTGATTTATTTCTGTTCTTTCTAGCAAAAATGTTTATGTGCTCCCTTTTTCTAGCTAAACCTACAGACCTGATCCTTGCTCGCTCCTCAGATTCCCCTTTGTCAGCCGCTGTGCGTTGCCAAGTGCAAATGCTGTGGGTTGTTTTCCCTAGAAATGACTGCCTTCGAGTCTCGCCGGTGTGAACAGGTCTTACTATGTCGTATTGTCTCTGCTTTACCTCCTCTGAAATCCGTCGGGATTACACAAGGTTAATACTTGGTTCGTAGTGTTTTATATAACTTGCAACAATGGACTGGGAAAAGTATGCAACAGAGCTGACCTAAAGCTCAGCCAACTGATGTACGTGTGTTTTAGGAAAGCCCATAATGTATCTTCATAAGCAGCATGTCATACCAAGTACATAAGTACATGCAATTCATAAATACTACAAAGATTTTAAAAGCACCTTTTTCATGCTTGATTAAAGTGTATCTGAGCTCAAGTGTGAACATGGATGTGTTAAACACATACTTCACTCCTGAATGATCCTGCCACACTTCTAAGTTAGCTACAAGGAGCAGCAAAAATGATCTCCTGTGATGGACACTTTGAGGTTTAAGTAATGGTTCTTTGGGATCCTTGATTAATATATTATAAAAATGCAGTATTATACTAGAAATATCAAAACCCCTGGTGAATGTTATTACTCTGCTGCAGTGAGATATTGTGCATAGACTCTGAATTTAAATTGCTACACAAGAGGGAAAGTACTTGTAAAGAGTAATATTGTCACTTCTAGAAACATTCAGTGCTTTGATTTGGCTTCTTAAAAATGAAAATGTAGCATACAAAAGTTAGTGTCTAACAACAACTCGGTGTTAGGATAACACTTGCTTGGGGGGATATTTTTGGGGGATATTTTAGCACAACAGGCTCTAATAATCTGTTGAATAATATTCACAACATTTAAACCTATTTTATTATTTTTTAGAAAGAAAAAGCTGCAGTGGTTAAAGGTCTCCGAAAACTTTGGTCAGACACTTGAGCTCTTGGTTACTTGTGAGCAGAAGGGGAACGTTCCTGGGTGAGAAGTGCTCCAGTGGGAAGGACTGCAGGAAGGGAGGGCTTTCAGTTCTGCTCCTTCACCTTTGGTGGATTCTGTCAAATTTTGGAAGACCAATTC
>KZ507053.1:39879-70237 GCA_002844005.1 Limosa lapponica baueri | reverse complement strand
GCGCTCCAATTTTTGCCTGCGGCCTTTAAATGCCTCCCAAGTTTCTTGTCAGTTCATACATTTGTAAATGAAAAAACTAACCGCCGTACTCACTGGAGAGGAAGGCATTGACTTCTGGCTCCTTTTTGCAGTGGCAGTACATGGTTTATGGTCACTTTTAGCTCAGAGTGATTTCCCATAATGAAGCATTAAACCTTTCACGTGCATGGACCAAGGCCAAACCTCTACTTCTGGTTGAGTGTTTTGTTAGCATCTGTGATGCATAAACCAGGGGTCTTTAGTTTGGACCATGCTGTTGGGAGAGCATTCTGTCAACAGCCTCCTTGAAGACGTCATTTAATTTTGTGCTTTAATATGTCCCAGCATTTAGGGTCGCTCTAATTAACCCCTTCAGTTTCTCAAACTCCTCTTTATATTGAATGTGAACACTGGCAGGTTACTGGTTTGGGTAATTAGATTAAACTCAAATTTTCCCCACAGCTACTAATCCAAGAGTAGGGAATTTTATGCCCTGTCTTTTTCCTGCTAAGGTGAGTGTGTTGCTTATGGGCATGATGTACCTGTGATCTGCAGCTACGTTAGTTTTCTTTTCAGAACTGTTATCTCAGTTTAGCAGCATTTGTATCTTTGTTGGTTTAATGTTAAGCCCTGGCTTTCTACTGCTGAAAGCTTGTGGTCATCCTTTTGTACCTGCGGTAAACTCATTCCTCATACGTGGTGGTTTTATGTGTGAAATACAGAGTATATTACATTTCTCTCCTATGCTTTCATATCTTGATTAAATAACAAATGTTAAAAACAAATGTTTCAAGACAGTCTGTTGTTGGACAGATAGGCTGCCTTCTGATATCAGTCTTCCTTGTTGCTGGCGCTCATTGCCAGTAGATCTAGAAGGCTTTGCTATTTAAACTGTCTCCCATTAGCCGCATTTTCTAGAAAGTTACAACTCATTTTTCCAGTTAGGGCATTTTCTTACAGCATTTTATTCCTACACTTTCACGGCACGCTGACTCACCAGGATAGCACACGACCCTGAGTAATGCTCCCAGCACAGCTGGCCCGTGTCAGCCCTCTCAGCTGCGTGATTCATGCTGGGGATGCTGCGGAGAGACCTGGCTGGGCCAATGCCACAGGAGCCTGCACTGCTCTCTCTTCCTGAAACCACTTTGGCTCTGCTCCTGCAGGTGCTGGCAGGAGAGGGCCACAGGAGAGGTGAGCAATGGTGGCTTTCTGCATGGATCAGTCTAGCGGGCTCATCAGCCATGGCTTGTCTGTCTGTCTGTAATTTCTGCCTTTAGCTCAGAAACAAGTCCGGTGGCGGCAGCAGCTGCTGGTGGGACCGGTTGTTCCCCTCCTCTTCCAAGTTCAAGTCTCCAGCTGGGTGAATAAGGTGCAGCTCTCTTCTGTTTTTCCATCAAGGTCATCATTTAAGGATCTCTGTCTCTTGTTTTCCATGCCTTTTCACCTTGGATATCCATTTGTCCCTGTTCAAAGGGACTATAAAATGATACTGTTATTTTAAGTTAATAAAGAAGCCTGATTAGGTTATGCCTAACATGCTGTTATCATTATGAGAAGACATCCAAAGACAGAAAATGAGGGTCTAAGGTCAATATTTTGCAAAGGCAGAATTGTGCCTCTCAAGGGCTTCATTTCCAGTTAGAACCAGCATGGGAAGTTGAGAGTCAGGTAACATTACGTAGTGTATAGCTTTTGCTCTGAGCAGTTGATCCCAAAGGAAGCCTTTGCTGGATTTTTATCAACAGATGACTTGATCACAGATGGCATAAATGGTCGGTATTCGACAGAGCAGTGAGAACTGGAGATGCTTTCTCTGTCTGTGGCGCCCTGGAGCTGCGACTGAGAGTCAAACTGCACTTATGGAGAAAACCTGTGCATTGAGTGGGTGACACTGAGTCACCCACCTTTCCCAGCATGTAACTGTGAATGCGTCTGCTGTTCCTTGTCCTTGTTGGACCTGGAGCTCCATGCCTTTTCCTCTCCAAGTGGTTTTTTTGCTGCAAGGTCTGTTGTTGTGCTGGCAGTTGTGGCCCGTGAGCTCTGCCAGCGGCTGCCCTTGCACTGATTTGAGCAAGTCACTGTGTCACATTGTCCCTTACAGTGTGGCAGCAGCAATGATTCCTGTCCCTTGTGTGTTGTGCCTCTCAGAGAATGGCTTCAAAACCCGCAGCTCCCTGGCTTGGTGTGTAAAAATTGGGTATGATCAGCAGACTTGTAGTATATATGCTTGATAAGAAGCGGGGTTTGTGTGACCTGGAGCCCCTTGGAGCCAGGCTGTGGCCAGAGCATCTCTGCAGGGGCAGGTTCAGGGGGACCTGAGCTTGGGCTGGGGCTCCACAGTGGACGGGGAGAGGGGCTGCTGCTGGGAGCCCCCACAGCATGGGTCACCCCAGTCCTTGCAGTGAGAAGAGCTCAGTGAATGCTCACTAATGCTCTTCTTTGAAACTGGTATTGCTGGTGATGAATTAACAAGACGGTCTGTACAGCAAACATGCTACATGCACAATAGTGTTGTAAATCAATTTATGCGTCTTTTGGCTCTGGGAGGATCCACTGCAAAGGGAAAGTGCCCCAGGTTTTACCCAGGGCTGAATGAGCCCGCTCCTGGCTGGGAGCCACACTCCTCCATCCCTACAGACACCGGCTCTCAGCTGCGCAAAGTCTCGGCAAGGATCCCATAGACGTCAAGCCCCCATATGGCTGTTTCCTAATATGGGATGTTTTTTCCAACAAACACTTTAAATAAGAATAAGCGATGCACAGTTTTGACAGGCCTGTCTGGTTTGATAAGCTAAACCATGGTACTAAATGCATGAGAAAGAACGGAGAGGATAAACAGCCCGACTGGGCGCTGTCTTGCACCTTTTGCATTCGGGAGTAAATGATTACTATGTAAGATGTAAAGCACTGGAGACTAAATTTCTCTGGTACTGTCAGATGGCTTGTTTTTAATTTAAGGGCACAGACACAGCAATGCCCTTCTGAACGCCACAGGAGTTGACCCAGACTGTGATACCCCAGCAGTGGAAATGTATGCCCAGGCACTGCTTGATTGCGTGTATGCTGATAATGGAGAGTGAGGTTTCTGTCTTTTATGTAGTTGATTTTAATATTCTGTCTATTTATTTCTAGATACCGTTAGAAGTTGCATAGCAAAGCTCTTCTTCAGCTGTCCCCTGAAGGGCCATTACTGCTTGTACAGTAAATCCAGTTTTACCCTCATCAGCCAGCAACCTTCACTGTGGATCCATATCATGTTCCTCTTTCAGCAGGTGTGTGCAATACAAATTAGTGGCACCTCTATATTGCTACCATTATGTTTCAATGGTTAATCTCTTTAAATATGCTTCTAATCCACAGTGTTTTGTGACCCTTGTGATTTCTCAGAAAGTCTTTATAGTAGGTTGAAGTGATTTTGCAGTTTATAAGTTTTTATATTTCTATTAAATACAACAAATTCAAACTGTCTGGAGAGATTACAAAGTCTGGGGATAAAAAAGTGGGACCAAACCTTATTGCCCTCATTGAGGCAAAACGTCCAGTGAGTCCCAGGTGCCTTGCAAACAAACAGAAGCATTGCAGTGGATTTGCAGGGGAGCAGAATCAACCCCGAGGCTGCAGGTGGAGGTTAGAGGTGCAGCACCCACCGAGAGTTTTTACTGCAGAAATTTTAACTGAGCATGATTTGCCAATCTGATCGGGGCTGTTCTCCTACCGACTCCAAAACTGTTTTCTCACGTTTAATACCATTTCCAAATACAGTCCAGTATTTGGACATAGGTGGAATTTCCTAATAAATTACAAATAGTCTGAAATTTTAAGAGAAAATCCTACATTCACACTTCAAGATGAAACAGATTGCTTTTGTGTTAAAATAGTAAGGTTCAGTTTCTTAACCTATGCAGAGCCATTCACCGCAGTCATCCCACCCTAACGGAACCTTAGAAATACAAAGGATTTATCTGAAATTTAAAACATGCACAGTGAGTTATGCTGTGGATTTAACAGCTCAAATCACTCTTCCCTGTGTTTGCTCCTAGAAATAAATACAAAAAATGTTTTTCAAAACCACAGGTCAGTAGGAGTTGGTCAGGGAAGAAGAGGACAGTGACAGAGCAGAGCAAAGGAAGCAAAGAAGACAGAGGTAGAAATAAGAATGAGAAGACAAGATGAAAGGGGAAAATAAAGGAGATTGATTACTCTGTAAATGAGAATCTGAAGAAAGAGGTTGAATTTTAACAGGACCTAGAGAGAATAAATGGATTATATTATGAAGGTATCACTTTATTCCTGGGGAGAGGAAAACAGATGCTGAAAAATATGGACAAAAGTACTAAAACATGCAAAAATGAGAAAGGAGGAGCAGAAGCAGAGGAGTCGGGTGGCAGGGCTGGCACACCTCGCCTGCTGCTGTGCAGCCACCGCTGGATTCTAACACACTGACCTCTGCTCTGCCTGTGGTTCATGGATTGAATCAATTGCACTGACAATGTAATCCCTGATTCCACCTTTAATCCCTGGTGCCTCGCCTTTTCCTGATACGTTTTTCATTGAAAAACCTCTCTCTTTAACCTCTTCCCAGATTACTCTGAATTTGGCCCTGCCAGTTCCATCTTTTATGGAACATGGCCATATTTTATGGGGGGCAATATTTCTTTCCTTCCCCATCCCTCTGCACATTGGTCCCTGTCGCTTTACCTGCTGGGAATGCAATTACCTGGCTGGGTAATTGCATTTATCCAACTGCAGCTATTCTTTCCAAAGCTTTGCTTTTACCCCTACAGTCTTGCTAGTTCGCTCCGGCTGTGCTAGTGCTACCCCTGGCCCCAGCAGAATCCCCCCACGCTGCCAGGGCCAGACTTGAAGCATTGCAGTTTAGTTTGTGTCTTTGCAAACATGCTGTAAACACAGCACTTAATGCACTTTTTTATGGAAAAAAAGGCTTCCTCTTGTATTGCACTGAGAGTTTGAGCCTGCTGTGCATCACCATGGTGTTTAATGTCAGATAATTTATGTTTTTCTTTTGTTTGAAATCCTAAAGCTTTTAAATACTGTATATATAACTATTATTAAATTAAATACAGGGCACTAAATTCAGCCCTTGGATAATGTTATTTAAGCCTGTGAAATTGTACAAGAGATAAATTTGACATAAAATGTATTTATAGTGTGTTAATAATGAGTTAAATGAAAGGCTAGTGATAAAAATGTAGTTTTCTGCAGATCTGTCCTAGATCCACAGATAGACAACTAATACACAGTTTCTGAGATTTCAATACCAGTTACTGTATTTTTACTCCCTTTTTGCCAGTTGCTCCATATTCTGCTTGACATCGCATTCTGCTAAAGTAAAAATGAGAAGGAGAGAATTTTTCTCTCAGGTCTCCAGAACAGATCCTTAACTTCATGACCCCATTTCATTTAATTTAAAAAATATTAGCGAATAGTTATATCGTGTTTCAAAATCTTTGGATGGGAGTTGTGATATGGCAAATTAGCGCAGGGCGGTAGGAAGAGAAGCGTATGTCAGCAGAGATCTGAGAAATTGTCTTACGGTTCAGTGATGATTAACAAAAGGAAAAAAAAATTAGAGTAAGGGGTGACGTTAGAGAGGTTATTTGATAGACAGGATGCTTAGTTTCACAGATTAATGCATTAAAATCATTCTCTAGTGCTATATGATTTATGGTTTAATTCCCCTCATCAGGCAGGACAGTGTCACGCCGCTGTGGGGGCACCAGCGAGCACAGGGCTGCCTGGTGGGTCCCTTTCTAACACCTTCCCTAGAGTTGATGATAAATTTGCCAAATGCGAACTAATTGGGCTGCCATTTTCTCGTGCCAGTGGCTGCCTGGAGCTGACTGCTTCTGCCTTTTAATTCGTACAAAATGATCTGGCTGTTTCTGACAGCTTAGCTGGAAAAAATGCATTGCCTCGGCCACGATAAAATTCCTGGTTGAGTCTGACTGAAGTGTGTCTGTGTCAGTCGGGTGCCAGACAGTGCAATTAGGAGTGTTGGCTCGCTGTTTAGAAAGAGAAGAAGGAACGTTCGTCCAGGAAACCTATGTTAAAAGGACATTGTTCATATTGCAAAATCAAATACTTGAAATACGGAAAATCAGATTTGCTTGTGCACTCTTACTTGCATTTTTTAATTACAAGATCATTTAGCAGATATAGTAGAAGCAGACAGGCAAAGCTCTCTCAGCCACAGTAGTGATCTTGTAACATTGACTTTGTGTGCAGTTTATACAATGAAGAACTTCGTGCTGTTGAAATACTAGAATAATTGAAGGCAGGATAAGGTTGTGTCCTTGCTGTCCTTTGAAATAGGGAGTTTTGAAGGTGGGAGCACCCAACACAGGTTTCATCTTGTTTTGTGAATGTTCAGGGACTGATAACTCCTGTACTCTGCCAGCAAAATCTGCGTTGAACTTGTTCTGTGGAGTTGTTTTTTTCCTGCATTTCATCCTGCTGTCTGTTCGGTGCAGTCGCAATCAAATCATTGCATGGTTACTATTCCCCACGCAAGGACCAAGAGCTGCAGCCAGGTCCAAATACAACCCTGCAGCAGTGCCCAGCATTTCTTCGCATTAATTGTAAATGACCTGTCTTTTCCAAAAAGATATGTGTCACTGAGACCCACACCTGGTTCACAGAGGCCAGTGCTGCTCACACTGTGATAAACTAGCATTTCAATACAAAAATGACGGGCGAGTTGCTATGAATAGTTGTAGTTGATAGATAATCTTTGGTGAGCCACAGACTTTAAAGACATGTAATGTCCAATAAAGAAAAAAGCCCCAAAGGAAATGAAATATTTGAGGATTTCTCTAATTGTGCGCATATTGATCCAACGTAACTCCCTACAGAGAAATGAACTAATCCCTGGTTATTCGCGTGGCTGTGCCACTGTAAGAACAAGATGCTCTTTGTTAATAGCCAAGTAAAAAATGCTTGAAATTCTGCTTTCAATGTTTTCTTCAGAGCTTGTTTGCAGAACCTTTGTCCATACAGAGTAATTCTGTGCAAATCCTTAAGGCCCTGTGGGAGAAGACACAGCTCAAGGGGACACACAGTTTTGAAACTGCCATGATCCAGTCTACATTTCCACACCAAAAGGTAAGCTTTTTTTTTTCCTCGGAAAAAAAATAATAGTAGAATAACTTTGCCCTGACTTTTAGAACAGCTGTACACAGACCTGTACAATAGCTACAGCAAGTCTTTTCTGTGCTAAAATTGTGAAAGACAAAACCCCTTTCCCTGCCCCTTCCCCTTCTTTCCCTTAGCTCCAGCGTCTTCCAAGCATTTGCACTTACTGATATGCCAAGTCCTCTTCTCCTGGATGGCCATATGGTGAACCACAGTGCGTGCCTCTGACCTCCCTTTTATAAGAAGCACTCAGCTTGTGGGGTGGTTGAATAAACCTTCACCAGCCACTATATTTTCAGCTTCCACAGAGGGTCCGCAGTGTTGTTTTGTACTGTGCTTTGAAAGGTCTCCAGGCTTGTTCTCCACCCCCTCCTACATGCTTCATGTGGATTGTTCCCAATGTGATGAAAACTAGTGATGCTACATATGGATTTTTTCCTGCTCACAGTTTCAAACTCTAGATTCAGATTAGCTGCCACTGTGGACTGTTTGGCAGCCACTTGGAAGTTCACCTAGTTAAACACAGACTTGCATTTCATGGAAATGATCATTTGCACATGCACCATTAGTTACCCCCATCAGTTTAAAAGATTACTCTTTCAAAGCTGTTTACTGTCTCTGGGATTTCAGCGAATGCTACTTCAAAGCTATTAATCAGGCTTCTTGGAAAAGGACACTGTAGGATTGTAAAACAAATATCTGTTTATTCCTGAACATCTCCATCCAGCTCAATTGGATGAAATGAATTGTCAAACATGATTTTAAAATACTCTCTCTCAGAATATTGTATGCATGATGATGTCTGACTGAACAAGATTAATTTACTAAGGTCATGGCTGATTTAAAAACAGGAGTTTTGTTAGAAACACCTTCTAGGCCCCCGAGATAATGTTGCATTGAAGTGGGAACTCCTGCTGTGGCTTGTAAAGGTCGTAGGGGATCCCCACATTGAGACCCACCTTATGGGCCGGTTTTACTTAGATACAGCAGAGCTTGCACTAAGTATTTTGGCTGCTCTTGAAATCCTAGCCTGACTCATCCAAAGGCATTAGAACCGCTTTTCTGTTCAATACTTGCTTGAGCCCATGCCAAGATCTACTAGTCAAAAGTCAGAGCTGGTGGAGTGTAAAGGAGTTTGGGGTGAATAAAGAGCTTAGGGAAGAGCGTGCCTTCATGAGTAGGATTAGATGTAGCAAGCACATCGTGCACATAAAGTCTACAAAACATCCAACGCCCCAGAAACATGATTAGTCTCCAGCACATCAGTTGCATAATCCTACTACTGCTCAGATACTAGCATTTGGCCTATTTTGGGAACTTTCGTCACTTCATGACAGTAAGAGTATCTTTGAGTTCCCAAAATAGCAGAGCTGGAAAATGAGATACTGATCTTCACTGATTTGATGAATTAAGCAGTCAATTGAAGTTTGGAAACTCTGGGAGCTGCAGATTGCCTAACAGCCTTTGGAGGCTGGAGACAGTTAAGCAGATGTAACGCATCTGAAATGGTAAAAGACTTTAACATTCAGTCTTGGTCTCTGCAGCGTGCTGCTGGATTTATTTTCTCTGTTTTGGTTTTCCTTATCGATCCAATACCTGAGGTTTTTTTCTAGTGCAATTTCCGTTTGTTTTACTGATAAAAGTCCCTTTGAGTTTTCTGGGAGTGAGACCTAGGCCTACCATAAGGCAGGCTTCCTTTATCTTTTACATCCCCCAAAAATCTCGCCGGAGCATTCCCAGCATGACCCAGTCCTGACTTTGCTTGACAGACTCAGCTTCTGCAGTAATCGGAAATTTTCGTTTCAGGAGTTCTTCGCGTTGCTAATAGAAATTGAAATATTGTGAATGATTTGACAAAATCATTGTAGTTGTTATATTTATTCCTGTACCAGTAGTGCAGGAAGCAAAATTATGGGGGTGTGGTTGTTTCAATAAGCATAGCACTTTTAAATTAAAATATTTTGAAATCTGTTGATATAAATGCAATGTCAGCATCCTGTATTATATTTTATATTAAGTTTTATGCGTCACATGGCAGCAATGTCTGGATGCTTTATCAGAACTGAGGAATTTCTGTGCTGTGAGCACGTGGGGAAGGTCTGACCCCCAGCAGCCAGCAGGAACCACAGCGGAATCCGTGCTGCAACACTGCTCTGCAATCGCTCCGCTTTTGCCCTGTGACCCTGTGGCTGATTCAGAGTAAATGAATTTAGATATTTTTTTTTTCAATATGTATTCTAAAGCATTTTGCAAACCTGGAGAAAAATCTGTTATATCAATGATTTATTCCAGAGTAAATTCTGAGAAATATTTTGAGATTTACATCACTGTAAGTGGTTTCTGAATTTGGCCCAGGATACGTGCACAAGGAATTGCAGCGAATACCTGGCTTACAGAAAGCATGTCGTGTTTCACTGGGCAGCCTGTTCATGCCACAAAAAATATTTATACAACATGGCTTAAGATGTGCCAGAAATAAAGCATTTCCAGATGTACATCCTTACAGATTTCCGTTTGGTTGCTTCATAGTTCTTTATCAAAGTACATGCAGGCCACATTACAAAAACTAAGCCGGTTTTGAGCTCGTTGCTGAATTCTTTGTGTTGACTCATGCTGTGTCAGAAGAGCGAGATGGTGACTACTTTACGAGCCCCATGTGATGCCTTAAGAGAGGCTTTTGTTGAGCAGCCTTGCAAAAGAATAATTAACATTTTTAAGCCATTGGTAGTTCTGTTCTTCCCGTTCCTTTGTTTGCTATCTCAGTTTACGCAGCAGAAAGAAGAGCCACGTTTTCACAATGGAGTCACTGAAGTTTTCAAGATGATGGAGCATGGGGATGAGATAAATCTCTCCTCTCCAATTAGGTTTTTTCCCCATGCTTCCCCTCCTGAAATAAGTGGTTTATTGCAGATTATTTCAAGCGTACTAGAGTACAGAGTGGAAAAGAAAGATTGCTGCATTGATATTTCAGTGGTATTTGTTCTCTTTCAGTCCAGAGTTGGCTCATTGCAGCCACTTTTTTCCCAGGAGGAGAAGCTCCTAAGCTTTTTGTTCAGCGTGATCCACGTGCCCTTATAATGTCCTGCACAGACCCACTGAGAGCAGCACCATCATTATTTTGCATTGTTTATGCCACAGCAGGATGAGGATCAGGGCACATGGGGACAGGGCATGTTGCTGGCCATGCTCTGCTCTGCCGTTCCCTGCTTGCAGGGACATCTGCCCCTCCAGTGGGGAGCCTGCAATGGGGAGGAGACCCTGGGTGGCTGGTGTGGTCTGTCCCTTCTGAGGACTCGGCTCTCCTGTCTGGGGAGGATCTGCTCAGGATCCCACATCATGCACAAAGTGCCTGAATGGAGGCAGGGAGCCTCAGACGGTCAGATCTACTACCCACGTGCTGGCTGGAGAAATATGGAGAGAAGCTGCACAGCGCTCCTGCTACACAGCACAGAAGCCAGCCGAATTCCTTAAATGTATAGAATTCCTCTTTGGATGAAAATGAGAACTTCAGCAATGTTTAAAGAGCCGTTAATAATCAAGTTTTACTCATGATCCCTCCAGTATAAACCAGTTTCAGCATGCTGGGGCAGGGCAGCCCAGCGGCTGACTGTGCAGAGGTACGGACACAGCCCTGATCCTCGGGAACAGGCTCAGGAGGTGTGAGGAATTGCACGGTCGAGCGTTACAAGGGAGCCCGCTGAGGCAGCCAGGGGGTGCAGGGATCTGCCTGGTGCAGCCTGGTCGCTCATCTCCCACACAAGGATGGTGGAAAGAGCTGGGCTGTGGGCCTGCTGCCTACAACAAGCAAAGCCAGTGTGTGTCCAAGACGTTCAGCATGTGGTCATTATCTTGCTGTGTGTTGTGAAGCCCATTTCTCTGCATGTTCCTGCTGGAAAGTGAAGAAGAAAACCTTTCATTTGGAGCTCCTCAAGTCATGGGTTGTGTTCCCAATTCTGCCTTGCCATCCTTCTTTCAGACAGCCATCAGGAAATGGCCTCCAGCGTGGAGAGGGTGGGGACACCCAAGAGCCCCTGTTCATAGAATCATAGAATGGTTTGGGTTGGAAGGGACCTCAAAGATCATCTACTTCCACCCCCTGCCATGGGCAGGGACACCTCCAGCTAGTTCAAACTAGCTGAAAGCCCCATCCAACCTGGCCTTTAAAACTCAGCGTTTGGCTCAGCTGAGCTTGTTATCCAGAGCGATGGCTGGAGGTCTGAAGTGGTCTTGGATGTTTCGGTTCTTGTGAAAACAGCACTTTCCTGGCCTTTTTCCGGGTCAAAAGAGGCAGGAGAGGAGGGATGCCATTCTGTCGGGTCTCCCTGAGCCAGCCAGCCTCCTGCTCCCTCTCCTTCATTAAAGCTTGTCTGAAAAGGCCTGAATCAGACAACTCCATCCTTTGCACAGCCCTGTTCAGTGCGTTGAACTAATGTCCCTGGCAAGGGATGGTATTTTCCCCACTGACTGCGTAAATCCGTGTTTTCTTTGGGTTGCTGTATGCGACATTGCAGATCCGTGGAGACCCCGTGCAAATAAATAGGAGTGTTTTCCGAGTGGTCCTGGCAATTCCCTTTGTGTTTGCAGTGAGTAACTTGGTTGCTGTTATTTTACACCAATGTTTGTTTAATTGGGAGACCACTATTTGTTTTAAAATTAAATAGCAGGATTTAAAATGCACTGAATTATACAATATTATTAATTGCCTAAAAAATAATACTCTCTGGCTTTTCTCGTACTTGAAGCTGCAAGTATACTGTCTATAGGTTTCTTTGATCAAGTCAGACATTCAGTTTACTTTGTAGATGCATAATCCTTACTTCCCTGGCAGAATAATGTCACATTTACCTCAGTGTGTTTTGTGTGAGACAGATCAGCCCTGTTGTTGCTGGGTTTTTGGAAATGTTCATACTAACACTCACGTTAAACATTTCTGTTAGTGCTTCACACAGGCAGCTGGGTTCAGAGCCTCTATTCTTTCATTAAAAAAAAAAAGAAAAATAAAGTCGTCCCCAGCTACTAGCTCTGACTCTGATGGGCGCTCTGGGTGGACAGGAGGAAGTCCCCAGCATTGTTAGCAGAGACCGCTACCTTTTGGATCATTGAAAAAAATTCTGAGAGAGAGACGGAGGTAATCAAGGTGGTTCAGTTGGTGGGAGACATGCTGGGCAGGACTGCTGAGCAGCAGTGTTGAACAGGCAAAAAAAACCACCCCAGACCAGTCCTCTGCCTCCTACGGACTGTTTTATTATTATTATTTAAATATCTATCTCTATATATCTATATCGTTATATATCTTAGCTGCTACTCATAGTAGAGAGAGAGAGAGATACATCCTGCTTAGTACCTTTGCCCTGGTAGGTTGTTTGCCCACTGGAGACACACAGAAGAGGACACTCGGCGCTCGCTGTGCATCCCTCTGTGATTTCAGGTTACAAGCTGTTAACTGTGCAGTGGTTCACCTCGTGAGTGAGTTTGGTTTTTCTTGTTATTACCTAGGACCTGGACCATGTGCAGATGCATCTGGAAGAAGTGAGGTTCTTTGATTTATTCGGCTACAGCGAGGAAGCTGGAACTTGGCAGTGCTTCATGTGCAATAACCCTGAAAAGGCAACAGGTAAGTGGTCTGCCTTCATCGTTGGTGGGCTGTGTGTGGTGGGAGGAGGATGGAGCCAAGCTCACAGATAACACTGTGTCTCTGGTGGTGGTGGCAGAGGTTGGGGAAAAGGGAAAGCTAACCTTCCAGCACAGCACAGGCAGTGTCTACTTTAACTGGAATTCTCTATTAAACTCCTCTTGTCTCAGCATCTCTGGTGAGATATAGTGTCAAGCACAAACCTTATTCGGTGTATGCTTAGAGGGATACAATCCAAAATTAATGCAGGCTCATAAATCTGCATGACTACTAATCCCTGGGGAGTGGGAGGGATCTGCACCCATCTTGCAGTGTCCAGATAAAGGAGTTGCATCTGCTGGACCACATCTGAGGTCCTCTGGAGACTGCACAGGTGCCACATGTCAGGGAACATTGGCATAGATCTTACACCTGATTAATGTTTTCTTTGTTCTCAGAATTATTTGCTTTAATATAATTGAATCCATAGTACACATCTTCTTAGGAACAAGGCAGTACTTAACAACAGCCATAATACTTCAGCTATATTAGAAAACAGGGCGAGTGGAAAATACACTTTTTCACAGGTAAAAGATCCTGGTGACCACTTTTCTGAAGCTTTCTGATAGCCATGTGTTTTAGATCAGTGTACTGAAATTTAGAGGAATGGTCTTAGATGTTTTTTGCCACTCTGTAAAAGTCTGCACAATTCTGGCCAAGAATTTTGCATATTTTGGCCAAGTCTTTGAATAAATGGCTGTTTCAGCTATTTATTTTAACGGCTAGCATCTCTTTATATTTCATCAATTCTGAATTTAGTAAGTTTTGCAAGAGTGGCACAGCCTCTGCTGCAGGCTGGGCTGCCCGTGCTCATTTCATGGGTGTTTGACCATATTCCTCCTTCCACAACTCTCGTGGGACTCAACAACCATAAAAAAAATCACGCTTTGAGCTGAAATTTCATCTCAGTACCGTGATCTTTCTGTGGTTTGTCCATCACATCAGTGATAGACGTAAGTCAAGCTAAAAGGAATTTTTGCTTAAAATTTCAAAGCTTCATGAAAGAGCTTTGTTTTGAATTTTCAAAGACATTTAACTAGTCCAAAAAGCGGACTGTTTGTAGCAACCTATTGATGGTGCTGGTAGGGTAGCTGTCTTGGAGCAAACAGGCCAGATGAAGGTACCAAAGGCAATCCTTGGGGGTGATATCCTTGGGGGGGCACCATTTCCTTGATGCCATGGGTTCTGCTGATGACACTAGTCTGAAGACATCAAAAGACAGCTGACACCTTGCTTCCCTGTTGCTCTCCTGCCAAAGTGCTGTGTCCTCCAAGGAGAGGTCTAAGAAGGGCTGGAAGCAGGACATGGTATGGGAAGGTGTGTGTGGCACAGCACCATGGCTCTGCTGCCAGGAGCAGTTCTGTCCTTCCCAAGAAGTGCCAAAATCCACTCTGTGTGGAGATGTGTGGAAGCACTTGGCCAGCTGAGCGAGGAGAGGCTGCCCACATCGCCCCCAAACTGTGGAGGGGCGCAGGAGCTTCCCCAGCAGCCCCGGGCACAAATTAGACTTTCATTCCTATATGCTGGTACTTATATAGGCCCTTCTGAATTATACTGCCTCTTATAGGAGTGGGAAAACAAATAATTTTTTTTTAGTTACCTTTTATCTAGCTTGCATCTGTATGATGTCAACTAAAGTTCAATGGAAAAAATGCAAATATAGCATTAAGGTGTTAAGTGAAATGCTACCTTCTCAGCAGATGTAATAATTAGAGAGTTTGCTTTCTTTTTCTTGAGTACCACGAGTACTCGAGAGCACGGAGGATGCCTAGATAGGACAAGAGGAAATGGCCTCAAGTTGCCCCAGGGGAGGTTTAGATTGGATATAAGGAAAAATTTTTTCACCAAAACGGTTTTCAAGCATCGGAACAGGCTGCCCAGGGAAGTGGTTGAGTCACCATCCCTGGAGGTATGTAAAAGATGTGTAGATGTGGTGCTGAGGGATATGGTTTAGTGGTAACTTGGCAGTGCTGGGTTAAGGGTTAAACTTGGTCTTAAAGGTCTCTTCCAACCAAAATGGTTCTATGATTCTATGACATTTGGAAGGAGCACTGCAGTAACCAAGGATGGTGCCTGGTGTTTGCAGGGTTATCACTGCTCAGAGGTCCACCTGCCTCTCCCCGATCCAGCCTGTCCTCCTCCCTGCCCAGCCACTGGGCTGTCTCTGTGGCCATAGCCCAGGAGAAGAGGGAGAAGACTTTATTAATGTCAGCATCTATGAAAATCACCATTTCCCCTTTGTTTTAGAGCCAGGGCTGAGAGTTCAGGGATGCCTTTGAGGATAGTCAGAAACAGGAGGAACAGGGCACAGAATATTTTTGTCCTCTTTATGAGCAATTACTCTCTTTGTCTCAGTTTAAAGAAATTTTTGTAAGAAAGGCACATTGTGAATATCAGGATTTGCTTCGCAGCTCTAAAAGCTTCTTTAGAAGCTTTAGAAGATCAAGAAAATAAAGTATTGAATGGGTCATATGAAAGCTCAGGTGTAGGAAAGGAGTGTGGAAGTCAGTGCTCAATGGAATAAAAATCTGCAGGTGAATGACAAATTCACCTTAGTATTGGTGATGTAGAGCTGTGGTAGCTGGGAGAAGTCGTACCAGAGTGGGAGACTTTTCCCCAGACCAGACTCCAAGGTCTTTTGGGGTTTATAAGAGCTGACACAAAAAAAAGGATTCAGAGGTCTCCTTTAATTGGTAAGAAACGTAAAGGCTGTAAAATATCTTTTCTTTTCATTCCACAGTAGACAGACCCTTTGGAATCTCAAATACTTTTGAAAGACAAGAAAGTAATTTCTTCCTCTCAGCAATGCTGTTTAGCAACCAAATTCTTCCTAAAGAAGGAATTCAGAGGCAAATTCTTTTCCTATTATTGCCTTTTGGTTTTTGTTAATGTTGGGGTTTGTTGCATTTTTTGGATGCCATGGTGCAAGATGCCATTTATCCTCCAGACTTAGGAAAGCATTATGCCTTAAAGCCTCAATCTTGCCGTAGGATGCCAGATCAATGATGGGGTTTTTTCGGATGTAGCTGGGAGGATTTTTGGAGCTGTACTGCACTTGGAGGCTGAATTTGTGAGGAAAGAGGCAGTTATGCTTAAGCAATGAGGTGGATCTACCCAAAGTGGCAATTAACCCAGAGAAAGCTGGAATACTTCTTATGCGTTCTTCTCATTGCAAAGCATTTCTTATACAACCACACATTTTCAGAAGTGCTGTTAAATTACCCCAAATTGTTTTTTCCTGCCACCCCGAGTCAAGGGGAAAGAGCATTCCCACAAATCCTCCTCATCTGCTCAGAGACACATGTTTGCCCTGACTGTGCACCTGGTCTCAGAGCTAGGAAAACCAGGTTACACTATTATTTTTTCTTAAATGACAACTGTTCAAGCACAGATACAAAGCATTTGAAATTTTTGGTAAATGCAGTGTGAGCCTCTTGTTAGGAAGCACTGGCTTTAAGAGCCTCATTTCAACATAACCTCCTGTATTGACAGTTGGCTTCACAAGCTCTTGCACAAAAAATATTCAGTAAAACCACTTGATAGCCGGAGAGGGAATTGCAGTACATTCCCTATTCTGGAAGCTTACAAAGAAATTGCAGTAATCCCTGTGGGCTGCAGAAGAGACATTGTGCCCGTGGGCAATGATTCGGGTAAAACTGAGGGGTTTTTTATGAATTCCTCTTTAAAAAAGCAATTCACTCAGAATAGCCTACACCATATTAACTCCTGAATACATTTATCTTTTGCTAGCAGTGGTGATTATCTAGTGAACTGAAATATCCCAGCTATAATGCTTGCTTGAAAATTATAAAAAGTGGCATTCAGTGATGTGTCCTTTCCAGGTTTTCAACAAAACCAAACGTGATGATTAATGAGAGAGAGTGAATCCATATTCCCTTAGGTTAATTGCATTTATCTTTGTCTGCTTGCCACCCACACATTCCATTCTTGCAAGTTAAGAGGAGTTTATTATCATTGAGATCATTCGTGATTGGACTGAATTTTTGTGGATGATTTTATGTTTCATCAAATGCAAGATTTAATACTTTGTTTTTTATCGGTCTTGAGCTCATCTTGGAAGAGTTTGGAAGATTTTTTTACTTTTTATTCAATACCCAAACTACTTAAAGCTTGAAGCATTGCAGGTCTGCAAAGAAAGCAAGATACAATTAATAGAAAATAATTCCAATCGACACTTACATCAACAGCTATTGTTCAGGGTTAAATTGATTTTGGAGTTAGTGTCTATATTGAGATAGTTTAAGAAGCAATGGATATTATAGTAAATATTTTTTCATTTTGAGTTTGGAAAATATTTGTAGCTTTATTGTGTGTTCTACAGAACAAAAAAAATAATGACAAATATATAGTAAATATAACCTTTTGAATCCTTTAGCTCAATTTTTTCAAGCTAAAGGTCTCATCATACATGCCAGCATACCACCACACAGAGGGATTTCAAACCCAGAGATTATGTGATCACTTAGTTTCACCTTCTATAAACAATAGTCAAAGAATCTAGTCCGGTAATGCTTATATCAAAGAAGTGTTTTCTCTTTGATCTGTATTACTTTTGCATATTTTTCTAGAGATGTCTAAACCTGATTTTTAAAAGCCAACTGAAGGAAAACCCATGACATGCCTAAGCTGTTGCTCAGGTAATTTAACCACACTGTTAAAATGGGAGGTAATTTCTAGTCTATCTCTAAACACCACATCACATTATGCCCTTCCCTGCTATGCAGAAGATCCCTATTTGTAGACTTTCTATTGTCACATCTTGATTTTTGGTTGGGCAAATTAAGGAGAATACACTTTATTAGTCTCTCATGATATGAATAATCACGTGAAAGATGAATCTTAACTCATTCTTATATCACTTTTGTGAAGTTTTTTGATTTATCCTTATTCATGCAATGGGAAGAAAGCAAAACTAGACATAATTTTCTAATAATTAGTATGTGTTTAAGGAATCTGCACACTCCAATTGGCAGCTTATTGCATTTTTAAACAATCTTCTAACTGTAGTGCAGATACTGCTTTCATATAACACTGCTCTGCCATGGAAAGAAGTAGGGGTCATCAGCTACTGCGTTTGGATTTGGGAAGAGTTCAGACAGAAGGGTAAAGCTCTGCATTTCTGAGGCAGTATGGATTTACTCATGATGTCCGTGCTCACAGAGGTCCATAGAATTACAGAATCACAGAATCTCATGGGGTTGGAAGGGATCTCTGGAGATCATCTAGTCCAACCTCCCTGCCAAAGCAGGTCCACCTAGAGCAGGTTGCACAGGAACTTTTGAATGTCTCCAGAGAAGGAGACTCCACCACCTCCCTGAGCAGCCTATTCCAGTGCTCTGCCACTCTCAAAGTTGTTCCTCCTCATGTTAGGTGGAAATTCTTATATTCAAGTTTGTGCCCATTTCCTCTTGTCCTGTCACTGGGCACCACTGAAAAAAGACCAGCCCCGTCCTCTTGACACCTGCCCTTTAAGCGCATGCACTTACTCCTGCTCTTCACACAGCAGGTATTGAATGGCTACAGTGGTGACCATGTAAAATCCCAATAAGGATTGGGACAGGCTCCACCAAGATGTTTGGAGGTTGAAGCTTTTGCCCTGTGAGGAGGGACCGGGAGAAGGGCTGGTGCAGGCAGAGCTGATGGGGCACTTCATAGTAGTCTGTCCATAACTACAAGGAGGTCATCAAGAAGACACAGCCAGGCTCTTTTTGGTGGGGTGTGGTGGGAGGGCAAGCGACAACAGGTATAAATTGGAACAGGAGAGGTTCAGATTGCCTACAAGGGAAAACTTTCACACCGTGAGGACGATCAAGCATTGAAACAGCTTGCTTAGAGATGTTGTGGAGATTTGCAAGTCCTGCATGAATAAATCCATGAGCAACCTAGTGTGACCCCATAGGCGACCTTGCTTTGAGCAGGAGGTTGGATGAGAGACCCCTCGAGCTCTCTTCCAGCTGAATTATTCTGTGATTCTGTGAAGTTAACCGCAATGAAAATAAGCAAAAGGACTTAGAAAAATATTGGAAAAGAGATTCATTCTTATCTTTCATGAATCTTTTTCTTCTAATCAGACCCTCAGACATACTGGCATCAGATTCATTACGATGACTTTGGAAGCTGACATCAGAATTCCCCATAGGATTCTTTGAGGATGTACACGAGAAGTGCTCTGTTAGTGTTGCTTCCAGCCACCGGGTGCTTAAAGAGAGATCAGCATTTCTTTAGTAAATCCTGTTTTTGAAATATTTTGGCCATAAAAATCCACTTTAGGCCAAAGTTACACATTCACTTCCTTTCTCATGTTGCATTCCTGACCACCAACCATCTCGGTATCTTCTGGTCTCTGAATGTTTTGCATTTTACACCTTCTTATTTTGGGTTAAAGCATGTTCCTACTGCACTGGAATTGGTATCAAAGCCATTCCTGTGGGACCAGGAGCCAGGTAGATGCACAAGACCCAACCACCGAGCAATTGTCTTTTCATATCAAGTCCTTCTTTTGTTGTATCTAGATGTTTATACAGTTGTCGTCGTGCTCTGAAAGTTACAGTGAGCATTATAATCATAAGTCTTTATGGTTATCATGTAGGAGTAAAAAATGTTTCCTGTCCTATTTCAGTCATTTTTATTGAAGCGAAGTTGTCTCTTCTTTCTTTTATGCACACTCCAGGAAAGCTTGCTACTTGGTGCTGCTGGTTTGAGTTTCTCAGATTCACAGTTTTTTGCTCGCTGTCTCTCACTGGGTAGACTTTGTCATAGCAGTTCTGACACTTCATCCTGGCAGACGATGCAGAGCCGTGCCCTGTTATTATCACCCACATGCTACTGGGATGGCAATTTCCTGGCGCCAAACTGCATATTCTCATGGTGACAAAACATCCTCCACCAAGAGAATGCACATGTGAATGGTAAATGATGGGAATGACAGGGATATTACCCCATACATCAAGATAGAAATTTGATGAGGCATTTGCACAATAAACAAAATATCAGCTTAGATGCTGTTTAAAATTAATTATAAAAAATTTAAAACTTTTTATCTGTTCTCACAAATCTGACAAATTATAATGCTGATTGTATAAAAGAGGAACAAAGTGACCAGAATATGAAGTGGCTGGTATGAGAGCATGAGGCTTCATACTCAGATCTGCTAGGCAGCTGCTGACCCAATGGGTCTGTCCTTTTGCTCAGCTCCCAAAGAGGAATGACCCTTAAGGATGACCATTATGGGTATCCCAGCAAATCTCAGCTGCAGAAATGCCAGATAATACCCGATACAGCCTCAGAAAGCTGTTTAGAAAGAAAACCAGCCCTTCTGTTCCCAGTATGTGTTTCCTCCACAAAGCCACTGACAGCAGATGGTGTCCCTTCTAAAGGACACTGGTGCAGCTGCAGGCAGAAATGACCACATGGTTTCTGCTCGGGTCCAAATGCCAATACTCCCCTCAAGTCTGATGGTCCATGGACGCAGTTTGTTTGCAGAAACAAATTTAACTGGAAAAAACCCCAACAAACCAACCCAACTTTTTCCTTGCTCAAACCAGATTATTTTCTCTGGTATTTTTTTTTTCAGTGGCATTTGATGATACCTTCTTGCCTGTGTGAGCTGGATTTCAGCTGCTCTTTGCTCTGTTTGACCAGGGTTAGTCGTTATTAGGGAACTTTGCACAGGATGCTACTTCTCCTGTCTAGAAAATGGGGAGTGTGCCTATGCAGGATTTTTTTGCCATCAATTCTTTGGCAGGTAATTCTAGGTGTTTTATATGAGTGTAAATTCAGTGTAGACCGCATGGCATGAGCCTTCTTCACAAAGGCATCTGCCCTGGACCTGCGCTTCAGAAACCCACATCAGGGAGGAAGAGGGATGTACAGAGTCTGGGCTGCCCTGTTTTGTTTTCCCTGCCATGGAGCTGGGAGATTCCCCGGGGTCTTTTCCATCCCCCTCTGCCCAGCCTGTTCAGCAGGGGGTTTATAAAGCTCCACCTCAGATGCAACATCCAGCCCCAGAGCCCATTCCCATGCACACCCCCAGCAGCTGGCTGGGGCATGGAGGCAGGACAGAGCTATCACAGAAGCACCACATCACTGCATGTCATAAAGTCCCCATGGCCAAGGACTTTAATTCCCCTCAGCTTTGCCTTTTCTTGGTCCCACCTCTGCGATTTTCTCATAAACTGTATATTTATTTGCAAACAGCACCCCAGCCATGCTTCTCTGAAAGGCTGGGGAGAAGAGATTGCCAGTTAAGCAAATCTTTAAAACAAGGGAAAATGGGTACCTGTAGTAGTTCTGAAAACAATATTTAACACAATTGCGAAGTTTTTATTGAGGGGCACATTGTAAAATGAGGCTCTGTCCCGCTAAAGAGCATGTTGTGAAATGGGTGCGGCCCCAAGCCAGCTTCTCTGTAAATTTGTGCTATTTTACAGTGACAAAAAAATATGCAGGGAGAAAGCAAGCCTCTGTTTTACTTTGTGCTGTGTCAGGTTGGGTGGTGTAATGCATCGGTGCCGGCATGCAGACACACAGAGAAGAGCTGCTGCATCTTCCCAAAAGCGAGGGATGCAACGGGCTGTGAGGAGCAGAGCCTGACCTTGGTTTTATCATGGAAATCACAGCTGCAGTTCCCCATCGGAGCTGAAACTTGGCCACCCCCCTTTTCATTCAGTCCGTCTCCTTCCAAAAACTCCCTATCTGCAAAGACAGAAATATTTATAGCCTTTCTCGAGGAAATTGAAATTGTACACACTGAAGACCCCCAAAGCCTGCCTCTCTGCCAATATAAACAATGTTGGGGAAAAAACACATTCTTTATCTAAATCTGATGCACTGTATTTGCGTTGTTTGGTTTCCTGTACCAGACAGGAGGTCGTGAAGAGAGGTATGTGTCCAAAAAGCTATAAAGCTTTTGAAACCCCAGGTGCTATCTTTGGTGGCTGCGCTCAGCCACCCAGCTCTCCTCGCATCCTCAGCATCACTCCAACCTACTGCGTTTGGGGCTCTGAAAAGCTCAGGCACAGACGATAGCAAACATCTTCAAGCAAAAGCATTTCTGGATAAACTTTCACGCTAAGGTATGCAAGTCCGGCCAGCCAGAGGATAACCAGAGGATAACTGACCATCTGACAGATGCTGGGAAGGGCTCCAAATCAAACATCACATCAAAAAACATCCATTCTCAGGCTGCTTACGCCTTGGACTGCTCTTCAGCCTATCTGATCCACCATGTCCTGTGTATCATTGTGAAAATAGAAGAGAAAGGAAAAAGAAACCCAGCTGTGGTACTAGAGAATTTTTAAGTTGTTTGCTCCTTCTGTGAAGGGCAGTGGCTGGGGTTGCTCTGTGGTCATGGTTTAAAGCCCATGGTGATCCCCTTGGTTGCCCAGCTTTTCTTGTGCTGGAAAATTCCCTTTTGCGTGTAAGGTTTGGGAACGCTCTTCCAGCTCCCAAAACCTTGTATGCTTCCAGCCAAGGTAAATGCCAGTGAATATTGATTATAGGTGAGCACCATGGTCACAGGGCTGGCAGTAGAGATGGCCAGAACCTTATGAACACGCTAAATGGAAGTGCAAGGTGCTTCCCCATATTCACACAGTGCTTGGAATTCTGTAAGTAATTTTAAATATAGCAATAATTTTGCAATAAGAGAAAAAAAAGGGTTTATTTCCCTTTCCTAGAGACTTTATTTGGTTTTTATTTTAAAGGGAATTGATTGAAGGAAAATCTATAGTGGCAAATGTAAGTTATTTTTCTAAGGCAACTTGAAGCCACTTTTCAGACCACCTATTGAAGATAAATGGACTGGGAAGTGGCTGAGCTGAAGGTAAGGTAGGTAAGTGTGCCTGTATTCCTGCTTCTATGCTGGTAACAGTCATTAGGGCTATCGGACTCGATATTGTATGTATGTATTTTTAATTACATTTTAGATTACTCTTGGCAACATGCTGTAGTGCAGGTCATCAGGGGGACAGGAGCTGTTGTGTCTCTCATTCTCCTCCTTCCTCATCTTCGGCTTGGGCAGAGTTGCCCATCTTGTATTTAAAGTAGTCTCAGTAAGGATGGCATTTATCCATGCGTGTGGCAGAAATGCTGTTTTAGCTCTTACCACCCAGGGTACAGGTGAGGCAGTGTTATTGACACTAATGACATGCTAATGGTTTGTAAGTTAATTGTGCCACGAGATGGTAAAAACATCAATGTCCTCAATGGGTAACATGATGAAAAGAACCTGATCACTCCTGAGGGAGCGGGACAGACACTGGGTCCCTGGGGGCTGAGCCATGTTTCAGTCTCGGGAGGCTGAGGAAGGGAAGGGTCATGTCTGGGAGACAAAGCCCTGGGACTCACCAACCCCTTTCTTGCAAAATGTCCCATTTCTGGGCTGGACTTACCCATGAGAGGTTGGCAATCATTCCAGTGGGATGGTGCCTGGTCCCTCAGCCCCACGTGGACATCCCACTTCTGGCTCTTGAGTCCTTCTCCATAGGGCTGCTGCTGCAATGAAGCAACTAGTGCAGTTAATGGAGAGGGATATCCTCAAAATATTCCTATCCAAAAGTACTGCACAGCAGAAATATAACTGTACTGAACTCTGTAGTGTGGATTAGAGCCTCAGAGACAACATAAATGCCTGCCTTCAATTGCTTGAAATTCTAAGTTGTTATTGCAGGGCTGAGGAACAACTGGGAGGTGTAGTGGTGGGGAGAAGAATGCAATGGCTAAGGGAATAGCAAAAGTGACGGGCAGAGGAGTCCAAGCTGTGAGCTCCATCTGCACGGCCTCCCAAGCAAAACATGACGAAGAGCTGAAATGTCTTTCCGAAGCGACAGCTGAATGCCTGAGGTCGGGAAGAATGTGGTCTTGGGGCTGACACAGCTAAACTGCAAAAAAACCTTTTTTGCATCGCGGCAAAAGTCTGGTTTTCAGCTGGGGTGAAGGGAGGACAGAAATAACCCCCTTATTGTGTGTTCACCTCTCCAGTTGTAAATCAGGATGGCCAACCTCTGATTGAAGGCAAGCTTAAAGAGAAGCAAGTCCGGTGGAAGTTTATCAAAAGGTGGAAAACTCGCTACTTCACTCTGGCTGGCAACCAGCTGCTTTTTCGGAAAGGAAAATCCGTAAGTCAGACGACCGTCAGTTTGATTTCTCTCTTTCCCTCCACCCCAACACCATTTCCCAGAGGTTTTTACCACTTAGCTTTGCGCATGGTCTCTGTAGGCCGCATGGCCAACTTCAGCCAAGGGGTTGCTCACTGGCTTTAGTTATATTTTTCCTTCTAGATCAAGAACGTGAGATTTTTGAGAGCGTTAGATCGGCTTGTTAGGGCAACAAATGCCCAGGGCTCAGCACTGTGACACCCATGGCTCACTAATTTATCCCCTACTACCTGATGACCTGTGCATGAGCATCATCCCCTCTGCCTCGAGGCATCCCAGGCACTTCTTGGGTAGTGCAAAAGCTTCTGTTTTCTGAAGGAATTTCAGTGGGTTAAAAAACAGTTTCCAGTCTTGACCAGTGATTCTTTATTTCCTTGAATAAACACAAATTCAATAAATCATGCTCAGGTAAATACCTTTTTTCCACTTGCAAAGGGCATGGCATGGGACAGCAAGGTAAGTAGCAGCCACAGCCAGTGTGCAGCAAGTGAGCTCTGATTTCTGGGTCCCCAATTTTCATGGGACCAGCAGTGTTCGGGAGAGATGGTTATGTTCAGTGTGTTGGGAAAGTCAGGCCCTTCTGAACACCTCAGGACGGTCTCCAAAATCAAGCAACTGTTCACCACTTTTGAAAGGCTTGGCTGCTTTTGTACATTAATAACTGTTCTTGAGAGGATGGCATTATAATTGGTGTTATTGCTGCAGGAAATACACATGTGTTTAAAGCAAGGTGAAGCTAAAATGCTTTTCTCCCAAAGGAACAGATATTTTTTGCTTTCACTTCTACCCTCATCTAAATTCAGAGAAATTCTGCTGAAATTTCTGTGAAATTGTTTGAAATTTATACCAATAGGGCAGAGAGACAAGTGTGTCCCAGGGCATGATAGAGCAGGTAATTGAATCCAGTCCTCATTAGTTATTACTTCTCAGTTATTAGAAACTAACTTTCTTCAGCTTTTTGTTGTGAGAATTATCAAACATTGTGCAAAATAGACTATTTATTTTTGTTACAAGAGCTCTCTCTCAGATAATCCAAAAATAGCAGCATCTTCCAACTATAGCCAAACCTTAATATTTCTGGTAAATAATCTTTATTTTTATAGAAACCTAGTAAAGCTCTTTAAGCTTCTTAAATGGCTTCCTGAGCCCCTTCCTATAGGATATACAACATGGTGTCCTGCCAAGGAGGAAGATGTGCCTTTCATGGGACAATACAATCCTTCTGAAAGCAAGTAGTCCATGAAACGGCCTTTTCCTTACTTTCTAGTGACTTTTTCTGGTGTTTTGGTTGAGATTCTGAAGCCAGTTGAATCCATACGCGTACCACAGCTGCAGCTCAGCCCTGGCTGATGTTTCTTTTTGAAAGACTGTCAGAATAATTGTCATTTTTTTAGCAAGTCAACTGGCTTATAGAAATGTATTTAACAGAATGGCTTTAATTAGCTCTCCAAACGAGCCAGGCATAAGGCACATCAGAATACCTTGATTACTCCTGGGATGCGATTAGTGAGCAGAAATTGCCTCCGTGGATTTGCATTCTCGGTGCTCTCTGTGTTCACATGGGGAATGTGCAACGCGTGGCAGGCAGGTGACGCTGGCAGATTAGATTGTTGAACAGCAGATTTTGTTTAACAGTGTAATTCATCTCGATTAACTTTCCCCTTTTAACTGGCAAACTCAAGGCTTCTTTGCTTTTTTTTTTTTTTCCAATGTTGAACACAAATACCTGGAATTGTTTGTCAGCCGAGCAGGCTGGCATCCACCCCCCAGGGACAGCAGCAGGGTTATTGCACCTGGGTAATCAGCCTTTCAAGCTGGTGCATTATATCCTGTTACTTCTGCACTTTTGGCCTAAATTCAAGAGTCAAGTCCTGCCATTAACTGTTGCTTGGAGACTGGAGCAACCCTGAGCCCACTGTTTTAGGCTGCACACATGCCATGGGTGGACTATTGCAGACACCAAACAGAAAATGTTAAGCCCTTTAAGCAGGGCTGGAGGAATGAAACCTCACAAAAGTGGTTTGGACAATACGAGAGTGACTTTTAGATCCCACAGGAGGTCCACTCCTGCGCACCTCCAGCGCCCAGCAGGAGGACCAGCCCCACACCTCGCTGTCCGGGTACTGGTGCCAAAAGCATTGGAAGATGTGGGGCCACAGGCTGTGGCCAGCAAAAGTGATGGTAGAGGCTCCTGCCCAGCCTCATTGGGTGCTTGCTGTGGTCTTCGAGGCCAGATGGTGTCCTCCTAGCTGAGCATGACAACTCTGCCTGTCATCTCTGGCGCTGTGCAGCAGGGCTGGGTGCTGCGTGGGTGTTTGGGCTTTACACGCTGCTCACTTAAAAATACAAACCTAACACAGAAGAAGTATTGTGAAATGGCCAGCTGGCTGTGCCTGATTATTCCTGGAGCCCCACCATGAACCTTCCCTTTGTTTGAGTAACCATGTGGACAATACTTGCTCTGTGTAAGCAACTGTATGGCCCAGAGAAAGCCAAAATATAAGAGGTCTGAAAGCCAGCCACATCCTAAACTCCTGGAAAATTGTGGTGTGGTAAACTTATTCACAGAAACGTGCCTAGGGTACAGTCAATTTTCTTTAGCAACTGGAGGTCAAACATTGTGTGGTAATGAAGGGTATATATCATTTTTGCTAGACAGGCTTCTAAGTCTAAGGGTCTGGCTCATGGGGTGCAAAGTTTTGGTTCTTGCATCTATCATTGCTTCGCATTTCCTGGGATAAAATTTTACTGGGATAAAATGTTTACCCCAGGTGAGATATCAGTGCAGAGCCACTTTAACCCTGCTGATAAAGCCTTAATCGGTGTTTGTGGAAGCAGGGGAGGGTGGGCCACTGCGGTGGTCCTGTGATTGTGCGGGAGGAATCAATGATGACTCTGGAAACGTTTGTTCCCATGTGAAGTTGGAGATGAACTTCATTGTTCGAGGAAAGACATTTGGTGAGAACTGAGTATCTTAGTAAGAAATTATTGATTTAAAGAAAACTTCTCAGGTCTGGAACGGGGTCCCTGATAAAAAATAAATAAGGCAGACAAATAAATGGCCCATCCCAGAACGAGCAGCAGCAATGCCAGGGGATGGAGATGTGCTGGGAAGATGATGGCTCTGCACGGCTGCTGCCATTTGCAGTCCAGGGACCTCCCGTGTCCTGCAGGGGTCTGTGTGCTCACCCCGGCACTGGCCCTGCTGATGGGTTTGTGACAGCCTCTCTTGATGGAGAGCTGCTCTGGTCCAGGGATGGATTAAATGCTGTTTTGAGTCAGAAAGGAGGGGATTGTCCAGGGATTATGGCACTTCAGGAATGTAGGAAACCTTGACTATAAATAATAGGTATGTATGCAACACAGAAGATCTCCAAAAGTTGGGAAACACATCCTAGGTATTCATTATGGATGTAGAAAAGTGGCAGATCAGTGGTAATGGTGGGGGACTATCAAATTCCAGAGAGGAAGCACAGCCATTGGGCTTGGGACTTCTTTCGGATGGTCTTTTCAGATGAGCTTTTCCTTGGAACAGTAAAATGTTCCTGGTTCTTTCCCAGAAGGACTGAGACATTTTTGCAGAAGTCTCCCTGCCCAGCTCTGGTTCTGCATTTCAGACCTGGCCTGCTGGGAGAGCAGCTCTGGAGACAGCAGTTCCCACACCGAAGCCTCTCCTGATTCCTGCTCAGCTTCTGCAAGATAATTAACCCCTAAGTCTCACTCAGATCAGTCCAGACCTTTCCTGTATGATAGAAACAGAAAGCTTTTGGAAAATCTGCCTTGCTGTTCTTGGTAAAAAGAAGCTCAACAGGAGAAACATAAATATTCTTGAGGAATGGGGGCCTTGGGCTTAAACTGCTCACCTGGAGACCCATTTATACATTTCTTATGAGTTCACGATTCTCTTCTCCTGCAGGAAACTTCCATGATTTTGTACAACTCTCTCTTATGCTCCCTGCATCGTATTTCTTACAATGACACTAATATTTTCTAGACATGCATACTTTATATATTTTCAAACAAAGTTGCAACCAAACTGTCCTGTATTCTCCATTCCCCACTGAGAAATGCCATGATTTCCCTCACGTTCCCAGGTCAGATTCAAAGAATCTGTTCTGTTTTCAAAACCAACAAAAGGAGCTGCTGCTTCCAATTTTGGGTGGAGACTCTGAGAAGGGGAACAACTTATCACTGCTTAAGCGAAGACAGCTTGCTTCACTCCCCGAGGACTGGCTGATTTTTTTACCTAGGAAGCATTTGCCATCAGCACAAGTTGTGCCTGGCACCGTTAACAAAGGCCACCATTATTAAAACCCAGAGAAAGGAAACGCCCGTGTTAATAGCTGAAGCTGGAACTAAAAAGTGCAGATGCTGAGGAGGAAGAGCTCATGGGCATCAGCATGGACCCATGGCCATTGGGTGCAGTAGACCATGACAGCCCATGAAACCTGATGGTGTTCAGTAGGGGAGCGTGGCACTGTGTGGGAGGGGGGTTTCCAGCTTCTCTTTTGGGAAGGCCCCATATTTCTGTTTGCCCACAGGGGCAATGTTTACAAGCCCGGCTCTAGAGAGACATCAACTGTTTATTGAGACAGTGGAAGCTCTACCAGATGAACTTGGTTGTGTCTGTCCTCCCTGTGTTTCAGAAAGACGACCCCGACGACTGCCCCATTGAGCTCAGCAAGGTGCAGAGCGTTAAAGCAGTGGCAAAGAAGCGCAGGGACCGCAGCCTGCCCCGGGCCTTTGAGATCTTCACCGACAGCAAGACCTATGTTTTCAAGGCCAAAGACGAGAAGAACGCTGAGGAGTGGCTTCAGTGCATCAACGTCGCCGTCGCGCAGGCTAAAGAGCGGGAGAGCCGAGAGGCCACCACCTACCTGTAGAGCTGCTGGCACCTCCGTGGCCGTTCCAGTAAACCAAATGTGTCTGGGACCGCTCCAGCACAGGGCATCCCACTGCCATACTGTGTACCTCTCTTACCTCCAAAACAGGGCCATGGAAAACTGGGGGGGAGACCATCTGTTGGCAGGGGCCAGGGAGAGCTTTGTGCAGCCCGAGAGGTCTAAGACATCAATGACCTATCAGGTGATGGAGTGCTACCATGGAGGAGAGCTCCCTGGCACTGGGACATTTGCTGGTGTTGAAGCAGCTTCCATGTCCACGTGTGAAATTCACTTTTTTTCTTCAGCCTAATGGTCTGCAGGCCAGGAGAGGCGGTTAGAAACAAACCTGGACCCCAGCCCCTCAGCCTTTGCTTCTGAGATGCATGAGATCTCGGTGGCTTTAGACACTGCTGAGATCATTTGAGCCCATAAGAACTTTCTGCTTTTCTCAATCACTTTCTGTCTGTAAAAAGATAATTTTCCTCCCTATTTAATCTCACTGTACTTTATCTTTTTATTGTTTATGTGTGTCTGCGGGAAAAAATCAAATTTGCTGCTTCTTTCAGGTTTGAGCAATTGAGCAATTTTAAAGATTTAGTACTGCTGAAAAATGATTTTAAGTATTTAACTGTTTTGATTTTCCATCTTTTTCCTGCTTTTTTTTCCCCTTTGTAAATGAAAGTAATTTAAAAAATGTATTTCTCTTTCTTTTTTAAATTGTCTTCTCTGTTCTGTAGCTTTTCAAAATTTCTCCAAAATTGGGAAATTCCCAGTTTGCTTGATTTTCTTTGTCACTTTCAAATGATTCCGAAGTGGAGGAAGTATTGTAGAAAAGACTGAAAGCAAAAAAGGAAAAGAGGGGGAAAAAATGAATGATAAGTCTGCAGGTGAGGAAATGAACTCAGAGATCATTCAAGGCTGAGTAGAAATAATATTTGAAATTTTCCAACCTAGAAAAATTTATCTTTTGCAAAAAGTTGTTGGAAAAAAAGGGGGAGCTAAGAAGGGGGGGGAAATCGGGAAATAAAATTATCTGCAATGCTTTTTACTGTAATATGTATCTTCCACTCAGTAGCAGAAGGAGCCCACAGCTTTTTTGAAAGTTCCTTGCAGAGCACGGCGATATAATCTGCTTTCTGAAATATTCTCTTGCCGACTTTCTGCAGTGTTTGCTGGGTGAGTTTTGGCTTTGGCTTGGCGGCCAGGCGGGCAGCAGGGGCTGGTGAGGGCGGCTGCGATGGCAGGGACCTGACAGGGGACATCAAAAGCACTTGGGGAACAGGGAGCAAGAGGAATGACCTGGGAAATAAAGTGGGATTAAGGCTCATTGAGTGAAGCTAGCGCTGGTGCTGCCGAGTCAAGCCTGTTCTCAGCAGTCACCACGAGGTGTGCGTCTCATATCACAGCTCTCCGTTGGGACGCAGCTTGAATCACTGCACCCCTCTGGATTTACA
>KZ507053.1:19390-29825 GCA_002844005.1 Limosa lapponica baueri | reverse complement strand
GGGACTGTGACTGCTACGTTGGCTCTCGGCCGGGGGTTGTACTGTATCGGGTTCATTGTGTTTTCACCATATGCCTTGCAGATCTGGATCCAGCACGATATGTCTCCAGGATAACTGGGCCCAATCAGTTGGAGATTTCCATCAGCAGGACAAACAGGACTTCAGAGGAGCTCCACAGTGCTCCATGGCTGGGGGGACCAGAGACTAATCCCGGTGGCACTGCAACCAGGCAGAAGTCTTATGTGAATAAAAGAGGTAAAATACGTGTCTAAAATACCCCAAGATCTCTAACAAACCTAAATTCTATTCTTGCCATGTGGGAGCAGCAAGAAGGGGCCACAAGAGCCGCCTTCATCTCATTGCGTGGGCCAAAGTCACTGGGATGCTACGAGCATCGGTGGGTGGCAGAATTGCCAAGAGCCCAGCGCAGGGTACCTGCGACTACCTTGAACATGTCTTAGAATTTTAGGGGCCAAATTACTTGACACTCCTCACTTTGCCAAACATACTACTGGCCACTTGCTGTTGCTTCTGCTTCCTGACAGAATGGCTGATGCTGACAATCAGGAAAAAAAAAAAAGAGATAGTAAATGTAGGACAGGGAGAAACATTTGTCCTGTGTGAAGTTATTCCAGCCAGAATTCATCAATAGCTTGGTAAACACCTTGCAGCCCTCCAGATACTTGTGTGGATAAACAAAAAGCAGCAAATTGAATAGAAGCCGAGTATTCAAAACTATTTTTTGCAAACTGTTTCAGCTCTGTTGAGTGCTTCACATCTGGCTGTATCCTGGTCCATTTAATCACCAAGGGGAACGCATGTGAAAAGCAGTCACCCTCTTCAAAAAGCTTATTTCTGCTTTTGGGCTTCCCTTTCTGCTATCTATTAGCTCTCCGTACCCGCAGCAGCTCACTTTCTCACTCGCAGCCTCCTGCTGCTCTGATTGTCTTTGACAAGGGCAACGCAATGGGGGTGGGGAAGGATGATGGAAAGCATTACGATTTTATCAGCAGCCTGTTGTACATACTATTACGAAATGAGAAATAAAGCCCATGTGTAAAATATCAGTATTGGTACTAAACTATAAAGCCCATAAGCCTGTTAACTGTAGGGAGGGCTGTGATGGGGTGGATCAATG
This sequence comes from Limosa lapponica baueri, assembly GCA_002844005.1. Classification (NCBI taxonomy): domain Eukaryota; kingdom Metazoa; phylum Chordata; class Aves; order Charadriiformes; family Scolopacidae; genus Limosa; species Limosa lapponica. Next base: position 28,687 of record KZ507053.1, on the reverse strand, counting down.
GTCTCAGACGAAAGCCAGCTGCCCGGCATCTTGCCTCTGACAGCAACCAGTAGCAGATGCTTCAGGAGAACGCAGGAGAAGACAAATATCGAGTGACCCCCTCTCTGCACCATCCTCTTTGCTATCACCAGTAGATGCTTCAGGGACCTCTAACACCACATGCTTCTTCCCAGTCAATGCGTTTAATAATGGGATTTTACCCAATTTGCTTTAAAGCCATCCATAGTCTTGGCCTCCACAACATCCTGTGGCTACGAGTTCCACTCTTTAATTGCGTGTTACTTGATCGATTCAATGTCCTCATCTGCAAATCTTCTAATGGCAGGGTGAAGGCACTGGAGAGCACCTAAGTAGCTCAGTTGCCCAGCACTGAGGTTTCCTGCCTCCTTTTCCTTCCAGACGTGCCCGGCAGGCACTGCGAAAGCTCTGAGGCAAGCACAGCCAGCGCGGCAGGCAAACGGGAGCTGGTACCTGAGCTCCTCGACTCACCGCAGAAGAGTCAAAGGGAAGGCAACGCAAGATCATTAGGCTTATCGGAAATCTAAGCATCCAAGCACTTAAATGCAACAGGATATTCAGGATTTTTCTATTGTTTATTTCTTCTGACTCAGTCAGAAGGAGCAGCACAGGGTCTCATACCATCCAGTGTAATGGCAAACTAGACCACAAGCCCACTGAAATATGAGCAAAATAGGTCTTTTTTTCCCCCCAAAGCAGCTAATGGGCCTTCTAAACTTTCACAGCTCCTGAAGAATTCACCACGTGCATCCATCTCAGCTAAAATATTGTCAGCTGCCAGTCCTGTAAACCTGGCCTTACTCAAAGAGCCTCAACCAGACGAATGGCTGTAAGCAGCATTTGAGGGCTTTGTATATACTATATTTTGCCTCTCCCTTTTAATCTTCCTTTCTTTAAATCTATGGCTCTGATATCGGTATAGCGAGACCTTTCTTTCCACCTCTGCATCTACATCAGTCACTTTCTCTAGTCCACTCCTCTTTTCATTTTTTTTCAAAAAAGTTCATCTCGGTTCTTTCCATCTAAAAGATTGGATTGTGATTAATGGAGGCAGTGGGAAAGTGAGCACCTGAACATGCGGCATTGAAGTGCAACATAGTGGTCACCTATTTGTTTCAGAAAAGTTCAGCCTTGCCAGGGCAAATCTGTTGGCAAAGACACCTGTTTATATGCAGACATTGTCTGTTTATTTGGTATAGAAGGATCTTTAGGACAGATGTTAAAGAAGGCACTGCAATGTAGCTTTTCAGAAGGTACCACTAAGCAGGTATATGACTTGCAAGGGCACCAGCAATAGGTGAAGTTCACACTTGTCTGCAGTGTGGCATCTTCTTCTGAAGTGTTGACGGCACTTTGAGGAGTTCATACGACAACAGTGGTTTGAATTTCCCAGCTCCTTTCTACCAACTTTACAGTCCCCATGGGATAAAGTGTCCCCACGGTAGAGGTTCCCAGCTTCTAGGACCTGCGTTATCTCAGGTGTCCTCCAGAAAAGCACAGCGACAGGTATGAAGCAGTAGGAGGTAAGCGAGAGAAAAGAGAAAGAAAAGAGGGAAGGAAGAAGTTTCATGGACCTTCATGTAATTCTGAATAAGAAAAGGATGAGCAAAGTCTCAGCAGGATGTGACTAGATGGAGTGTGTCTCTGTGTACGTCGTAAATCATCGAGGAGGCATAGGCACCGCTAAGTTATTTACTATGCACCCAAGGCTGCTGTGACAAGTGTACAAGTTGCCTCCTGCAGAGAATGTCATCAAACTCTATGGATTCACCACATTTCCCACCGGGCCTGGTAATTTTAGGAGATGTCTAGATATATGCATATTTTTTCGATAACTGCATTTTTGGTTAAAAAATACAGCTTGAGGTGAAGTCCAAAAATGCCAGAAATGCCTTTTGGCCACCAGTGGATTTCAGCAGCTTGTCAAGTGTTCACAGATTGTTTCGGTGGGCTAAAATCTGATGGGCCCCGCAGTGGCTCACTGGAGACATCCTTCATTTATTTGGCCTGATGCGTGAGCTTACGCAGCGCACTCTGCCTTTAACGTAACTGCATCCCAAAATGTGACTTGGGAAAAACAGCACTGCAAAGGGGTCAGCTGGACTTTGCCAAAACTGTCTGGAAAGTTCCCGTTAGCAATTAAGCAAAGCAGGTTTTCTCACCTCCTAATGAGCAACTGAACTTGAGGTGGGGATGGAGAGGCGAGTGCCTGGGCTTATGGAGCTAATAGAGAACCAGCTGCTGGGGCTTAGGTAATAAGGTGCAGGTCACAGAGAGGTATAAAATGATTAGCTGTGGCAGCTGGGGCCATAGAGAGTGTGGGCAGGGTTTGCTGGTTAGTGGGTGCTGGGGCAGACTTGAAGGGGGGGTGGTTGTTGTTGTTGTTGTTGTTGTTGTTGTTGTTGTTGTTGTTGTTGTTGTTGTTGTTGTTGTTGTTGTTCTGGGATGCTTTGTGTGTGCTGGGTGGTTGGAATTTCATGCAGGCTCAAAGACTGGAAACATTCAGCAGGAGAAGTCCACCCAAAAGTACAAAGTTATCAGCTGTAGTTCATGAAGGTCCTGAATTTGATAGAAGCTGGGTGATCCCCTGAAGAAAGCCATTGTGTGGCCTGCTTTGGTCTTGGACTCTTCAGAAAGTCTCATCACTGCTGGGAGCAGGATGCTGAGCAGCAGGGATGTTTGCCCTGATGTGGTACTACAGCCGTTCTGGAGTTACAGAGGTGACACCCCAGCAGAGCCCATCTCCTCACTGGGGTGCCTTTGCAGATGCTCTAAGCCATGGTAGGTGTTGCTTCAGCTGCACAAGGGAAGCAGAGTGTGCGGCAGCTGGTTTTAGCCATGCTATGCATTAAGCTTTGAATGTACAGTGGGCCATTTCAGAGGAGCAGAGACCTTTGGGGAGGTCTCCTTCTGCTCCAGAGGCACTGGAGGGAAGGAGCAAATACCTGGGGGAGCACAGCCTGTGAAACACATCTCATCTGAAATTGTGTATTGGTTATCTCAATGTGGTGTGGACATGGGAGAATCTGAACTGTCCAGATGAGTGTTTGAGAGCCTGATGCTTTTGGCTGATTGAACTCTTTGGGTCTTCTATTAAGCTCTAGTGCAGCAAAAATTATAGTAAACTGTGAATTTTCTTTTGATAATGATGTATGCAAATAGGCTTAAAAAGGGTACAACTGAGTTACGCTGATCACTTCTATGGGTTACACTGCAACACCAAAGCAGGTGTCTGGCGTTTTTCTAGGGAGTGCAGTCAGCCTGAGTCTTGCTCTGCTACAAAATAAAGCCAAAAGGTCTTTCTTCCAACTCTGCTGGTAATACTTGCAGGTGCAAAAGGACCTCAAAATTAACACATTTTCAATCTGGCATAATCCATTATTACTTCAGTCCTGTTTGCAACTAGCACAGGATAAATGTGGAATTTTCCTTCTAAAGACCTCTGAGCTTCCTGCCTTCTCCATGTCGCTGGCTCAGCACCTTCTGCCACCTCCCCTGCTTGGGTGGAGGATTAGGACTGCAGGATCCACTTGTCGCTTCTGTACAACCCCCTATCAAAGCTATGGGAGACAGGCATAAGATGATGGGTGTTATTTTGATTTTTTTCAATTCACTTCAAAATCTAGTTTTACCTACGGTCAAACACAAATGTTCCTAAGTTTTGGTTGGTTTTGTAGTAAAGTGCTGCCTCCTGCTGGGTAAAAGGCCCTACAATGAAGCCTTTCTCCAGTAATTTACTGCAAAGTGTTTCTTTCACCTGAAGTCTAGAAAAGAGCTTTGCAGAGATTCTCCTTTGGCAATGGAATAGGATATCCATTTTGCAAACTCTCTAGCATAGAAGGAACAGAACTGCCTGTGGGTAGAGGGCTGCACAAGAAAATAGCCTGGTATTTCAGGGCAGCATGTTCTATGATCTCTCTGAACATGGAGGGATGCTGTCGATGGGCACCTGCAGAGGGGCAGAGAGCCAGGCTGCTGCTTTTCTGCCTTACCCTCGTTATAACACCCATGGTTCAAGCCAAACCTTTCTGCTCATGCCCAGTTTGGTGTCTGTGGAAACATGAATTCCTCAGGGAAGGAACAGGGAGCGCTTGCTTCTCCTGTTGGGGCTCTCTGTGTCAAGGTGCTTCTGAGGTGGTCACTGAAGACCATACAAGATCATAGAATCATAGATGTGCTTCTCCCCACTCACCCACCCTTCTCTAGCCTTTGAGAGGGAGACCAGAGGGAAAACTAGGAATCCGAGTGGATAAACTTGTGAGTGAGAATAATCATCTTGAACAGAAAGGGTGAATCTGCTGTTAGATAAGACGCAACCTTCCTGCCATGTGTGTTTGGGGACCGGCGGTGGGCTGCAGTCCCCTTGGGGTGTGCCAGCCTCCCCGACCAGCCCCGAGGCCTCGCCGGGCTCTCTCACACAGCAATCCTTGCAACACACGCAGAATTCTTGCTGCTGCATCAAAACATGCCTATGTTTTTAAACAATGTTTTAAAAAAGGAGGGAGGGATGAAGGAGTTTACTTGCTTGTATTTGATACCCAAGGATTGCATTATATATACTTGCAAAAACATGTTTTTTATTATTTTAGGGAAATAATAGTAAATTATGTTGTCAGTGTATTTCCTTATCAGAAACTAGATAAAGCTTAGAGCATATTTAACAATCTCCTATTCAGACTGTGATCTATTCCAAAAACAAGTGACAGAATTAGTCAGTTATGTTGACTAAAAGGAGAATTATATTAAACAAAAGCCTTACTTTAATATATGGTACTATAAAGTATGGGCGAATTTTGCTTACAATGGTAGGAATCCCAATTTATGTCAATCCTTGAACAAGATACATCCACCTACGCTCATAAATGACCTGCTAACATGAATTTTTCAAGTCTTCCCTTGTTCCTAATTAACTGATACTGAAAATATTCTGGGGTATTGGTATCCCAAATGTATACTCTGTTTGCATTTCTATGGCAGCTTTCTCTTGGCACTATGGGGCCAGAGAGCTCATTGATGACAGCTATAACTAATTATTTCAAACTACCAGTTTTGCTTTGTAAATGACTTGCAGTCTATCAAGGGCAATATCTGTGTGTGTTTAATATTGCTGTTGGCTCTATCAGTAAGGAAAATCTTGCCCATATATTAGCAATTTAATTTCCTCTCTCTTTACTAGTGAGGCTCTTGGTATCTCAGCATCCCTCCTCTGCCCATCCTGCCGTGTGTGATCGGGGATGATACAAAAACTACCGTCTTAGCTTTTCTGCAAAATCGCCTCAAACCACTAGATGGCAAACAACCACTTACAAAATCCCACAGACAGAGTTGTCTTTATATATAGACTAAGCCACATAGAACTCACTACCGGTGAATAGCTAAAGAAATTAAATTTCTGCTGATAGTTAACCTCGCAGAGTATAGTGAAGCTTGTCCAATAATCGCTAGCAAGATATATTATTAAAACTTGTTTCACATTCTTGGATCGTGAGCTAGAATATGAGCTTTGGTGTGGCTCAGATGTGAGCTCCAATGAACAGCATCAGATTTAGCATCATCTCCTTCTGTCGGGACTGCTAAAGGTGTCTTTCTAATGAGGTTCCACTTTACCAGTGAGTCACTTTTGGCAACATGATATATAAACTTTAAGAGGCTGTGCTATTTTTCTAAGCTGCCTCACTATCTCCATAAGGAGAGAATTTCACGCTTTACTGCAATCAGCGGGAAATTTGCCACTGACTCAGAGCTCAGTAGAGATTTCACTTAGATGCTGCAGGAGAAATAATGTCCCTGACAGAGGAGCAGAGATGAAGAGTCAAGGACCCGACGGACCTGATCTTTCTGCTTTGAATCATCCTTTGGAGAGGAAAAAATAGAATAAAAGACCTCTTGAGGTTAATAAGACCCTTGAAAATGCTCTAAGGGCAGAAAAAGCTTGCAAAACCATGAAGAAATGCTTGAACAGCTCGCAGTCCATTACAGCAATTCCTGCAGTGGAAGAAGTGGCCAGCTGACATGTTTAACTCGCCCCCAGCACTGCCGCCTCTCTGCTCTATGCCCTCCTCTGTTTATAGTGGCAATAACAATTCATTCAATATTAAAAGCAGCTTTTTATATTATATACACAAAGGGCTCCTCCTTAGGCTAACAGAGAAGTGGAAATTCTGGCTGAAAAAAGAAAAACCCAGCCACAGAGCAGGAGAGGGTGTGCAGCCCCTTGGGTGACCCTGGCACCCCTTTCAGCGAGGTTTGGAACAGCCCTTTCTGGTAACTCTGGTACCAGAGCCCTTTCTGGTAACTCCTGTGCGCACCCGAGGCATGGCGTGCGGAGAGTACTACCATAACCCTGTCTTATACTCATTTTGTGCTGGTCCACAGTTCAGCAAATGTAAATATGCAAATGGATGAAGCAGTGAAAGATTTGCTTTGATATTTACATGAGATGAAGCATTTCTGTACTGACTCTGTCTGTAGGGGAAGCACCTGGCGAAACTGCTGGCTGGTGGCAGCTCGATGTTTTCTAGATGGTGCAGCTGCTCCTGCAGTCCATCAGATAATGTTTGGGGAGAGGGCCACCCGTCCCCTGCAGCAGGATGTGGTCCTGCGGCCTCGGCACGCTCGCTGCCGGAGCACGGAGCCTCTCTGGGGCTGGCAAACACGCTCCACAGCCTCACCGTGCCTGAGGAGCCCGGCTGGGCTGGTGGCCACGCTGCAGTAGGGCTGGGAAAGTCACCTCTGCCTCCTGCTGCGGAGAAAGGTGGATACCGGACTGAAACGCCGCGAACGCAACCTGGATGGGCAGAAAACAAGACAAGGCTCTCAGTGCTCTGAGCCTCCACAGCACGGCTCCGTTAGGCAGTTCCTGGGTAAAGCCATTCGATCTTAATCAGATTTTACTAGGAAATGCTCGCTTGGGCTCAGTGGGCTAGTTAGACCGCTGCTTGCTAGCCCAGGATGAGGAGAGCACGTGTGATGCTGGGGTTTGCAGACTACGAGCGTCACAGCCAGTAATGACAAGACCAGACATCGCACTTGGAGCAGCACTCGGTGGCTCGTACGGAGCGACACGCACACCTCGGCTTCTCCCCAGGGCTGCGGGTGCATCGCTCTGCTCCGCCAGAGCCGGGCAAGCCCTCACCACACAAGCCAGCCTCGTCTTTCCTTTTCTGTCCTTTAAAGCTGCAGACTCATGATGCAACCCCTAAAAATAATTCAGGCCTCTCCTCCGTGGTGACAAATATCCTCCTGCATGAACCAGAGCTAAATCTGTCTCTGATGTGAGCCTTTCAGGTTACAGCCTGTTCTTTTCCGTCCCATCGGTGCCTGCTTCTGTTCACGCTCTGTGCTGGTGGCTCTGCTGTGACTTGTTCCTGGTTGACACTGTGACTCTGCACCTGCCCAGCTGTGGTTGTGAGAACCACATCTGCTCACAGGGAGGGTTGGCGCCAGAGGATGGCACGTGAAGGACAAACTGGGGCACGTTCCCAGTTCAGGTCTGTCACCGCCACGATGGCACAGGGTGCGAGAGCCTCTCACTGAAGCAAGGGGTTGTGCTGTGAGCTCGGGGAATCTGTCCCGTGCTCAACGTCATACGCTCCCATTTGCTATTTTCCCAGTTTTCTTACTTCCAGATGGAAATACTATCAGCCCCTGACGGATCTGGGGCAGATGTTTGTATAGGCACCTCTGCAGAGCATCTCTCAAAGCACTGACCACCCAGTGGGGATGACATCAAGCCTAGTTGTGCATTTTCCCCGTTCCCAAAGCTCAGTGGCATTGCTGACCCTCCAGGGACAGGTTGCCCCGAGGGACAGGGACAGCAGAGCTTGCTGCCCGCTCCTGCAGTGTCAGCTGTCCTGAGCGGTGGCCTGTTAGCTGCAGTGTGCCTCGGGGACATGAAATAGCCTGTTTGTTCGTGTAATGCCCCTCCACGTTGTTGGGTATTGCCTAACAGTGCTGAGTCACACCTGAGGTACAGCAGAAGCTGCCCGCTTCTCAGAAACACTTGGCAGCAGAGATGTTATCTCACTGTGGTCACACATTTTGGGTAACTAGCTACACTAGTGCAAAGCAATCGTTATACCCTCTCAGATCTGCCTGCATTTCACACATAACTCCAGCTGCTCACGACCACATGAGGTCCATGTCACAGACAAACACGACCTGTGGAAGACCTAAGCCTGCTAAGCTTTCTGCATGCAGCCTCGCAAGATGCTGAAGCGCAGGGGTCTGGCCTTGAAGGTCATTATCTTCATGTTTTGGCCAGTGGGACATTTAGAGGCACAGTCAGGAATGCGTTAAGGCCTCACTGTCCGCTCAGCTGCTGTTCCCATCCCTCTGACCGGGTTTGGCGCTCCCAGACTCGGAGCTGTAGGACCACAAACGTGCATCACCTCTCCCACCCTGAGGCGCCACTGAACCAGTGAGGGTTCATCATCTGCCTCCTGCTTAGGGGAACAGCAACCTTGACCCAGAGGAGGGAGGACTGGGCTGTCCCCGGCGGTGACAGTATTGCTGGCACCAGCCCTGCCCGCTCTCAGAAGCTGCCCACCCCAGTCCAAAGGCCAGTGTGTTAACTTCAAGCGTCGGCTGTAGCTGGACACATCTATCCCTTTCTATTTCTCAAATCCGTTTATTTAAGGCACGTCAACTTGTGTGCAGATGAAATGGGCTCTCTCTGATCTGCATCTGAACACGACTCCTGCTGCCGTATCACTGTCTGACCATGATAAGGTCTGATAAATCAAATTCCACATGCTTTTTCTGGAATACCAGAGCGTCTCGAGGACAAAAACAGGCTTCAGTTTAAAATGTGCTGGAAAACAGGTTTGAACTAAAATGACTTTAAACATGATGTTCAATTCACAAATGCATCAAACCACTGTTTGCAAATAGGTGAGCTGGTAAGTATCAGCCCATAGGAAAAGCTTACTGATTTTAAAATACAGTGAGCATTCTTTATTTAGACTTATTTTCCAAAGCCTTATACTTCTTTTGATGGAACGCTAAGCAATTTGTGTGTATTGTGACGAGAAACCTGAAGCCCTGAGTCCATAAACTCAAAAAATGAGTAAACGATGCAGGCTTCAATTAACCAGCATCCAAATGCTGCAGAGCCTGCACTAGAGTCTTCTTAAAAATCTATAAAACACTTTTACAGAAATGCAGATTTACTGAGAAAGCAAAAGGCAACAGATATTGTATCTTGAGTACGAGGTTTGAACACAAATATTCCACGTCAGCAGCGTATTTTTACATTCTAGATGACAGCAACCTTGGGGG
>KZ507051.1:59774-73456 GCA_002844005.1 Limosa lapponica baueri | reverse complement strand
ACCAAACTCTCTTAGCCTTCTCTGAGAAATCCCAATCTGTGTAATTGAATGGATGAACTAAAAGTTCATTGTCGTCAACTGCTAGATGAGAGAGGAACATGCTTAATGCATCAGGTCATCGATCTCTTAAAATAAACAGTGGTTCATGAAGTACAGCTGACGTACAGAGTATCTGAAGTAGACTAAATACATTCAGAGAAATCTCACCAGGATATGCACTGGTATTTTTGTGTGTGAAGGAGAAGCTGAATATGTAAAACATTGTACAGCCATGCTGGGATGCTCTGAATGGAGAAATACAGGGAGGTGGGGGTTTATTGTTGCACTGTTCCCTTACTGGACGTCTACCAGGAGCAAGAGGAAAGTGTCAAGTCAGATGTCAGCTATATGATCAACAGATTTCTGAAGAGCATGTCAGCTGAACAGGAGGTATCAGCATCACCTTGGGTTGGGTGTGCTGATAGCCTGCAAATGATTTACTGAAGGAACTACATGGAGACAGAAAACTGTAAATTTTTGGTTTATGTGAAACAGTGATCATTTTAATCTCAAGACAAGCATCAATGAAATGATGTTGCAGAAATGTACTCCTTTCAAGTAATGGGACTTCTAAGTAAGAATTGAAAAGTAGCTAATGAAGAAATGCTGTGCAGTTGATGCAAGTCCCTCAATGGAGGATGAAAGGGAAATGAAGGCTTGAGGTGAAATGAAAATCTTACTGTTTCCAGATGTAATAAAGAATCGCAGTTTTACAAGCAATTCAAAATAGATTAAATGCTTTAAAAAGACATCATCTTCTTCCTCCATTCTCTTTCCATCTTGGCAACAGGTAGAGAAAGAGATGCTGCAAGGGAACACCTGCTGCTTGCAGTGGTCTCCAGCAGCCCCTGGGGTCACCGGTAACTGGCTTAAATTATAGCAGGATGCTGTGAGTTATGTTACACAACTGAAAAGGAACATCTGGCCTGGGCCTAGGGGACCGTGAAGATGGCTTAAAGCTTCTTCTATGTTACCCATCTCCAAGCTAAATACATTGTGCAGCTGTTACTGAAGGTTGCGGTCATTATCTTTTCCTGAATTTTTTCTGTCTTTAGAATTTGTCGTGTAGTTTCATAAAACGAAATAGTTGAAGCAGGGCCTTGTTGGAAGGAGACTTTCTTTCATTTTTACTGACCTTCTCCTAACCTCACTGGTAGAGTTCGAGAATTTTTTCTGAACTGATAGATAAAACTCTATCTAGTAATGGAAAAAACTCATTACCATGTTCCAGTGTTTTAAGTCTGAACTCCTTCCAGCCCTGTATTTTGGCTTCTCTCTGCTGCAGCAAGAAAACAAGTAGATGAAAGAAAGTAGAACTGGCTGTCTTTTCCAGTTTCAAGGCTTTTTCTGTATATACTTGCATATTTCAATAGGTTGTTCCAATATAAATATTTAAAGGAAAAGGACGGAAACCCCAAACTGTAGTGGGTAGCAGTTTCCAGAGCTGCTTCAGAGAACGTCTGTGTGAGCAAAGCTCTTGACTCTAAAGGAGGAGGGTAGAGCATGTTATCGAAAGATAGAAGATAATTGCTAGGCAAAATCATAAACCAGTCTGGCACTCGCGTCTGCTGCCCTGATATCCAGACGGTAGGAAAACAGGCTTGGTGTCTGACCACGGGGGGTGATGGAGAAGGGGTGGGAAGAAACCCGTAAAACCGCAGCCCTTCCTCCCCGCTCCCAAAATGTCAAATGCCAGAACGGTTTTTCCTTGCCTTTCCGTACCACACGCGTACAGCTGTGCAAAAATGTGCGTACCTTAGAGCACATCAGAGTACAGTCATGCCTGCGTGGCTCGTCTGCCTGGCCGTGATGCATCGGGCTGCAGTTAGTAACAGAGAGAGCGGGGACGAGGAAGGGGACAGCAGTGTCTGCAGCATCTTCCCCTCGGTGGCCCTCCCGGCTGAGCCTGTTGAGGGATTTAAAATTGCCTGAACTATTATAAACTCTGCGGGGAAGAGTTACTTTCCAGATAGACAATTAGAAACAGTTTGTCCTGTAATTCGTGTACACAAACCTTGGAGCAGATATTGCCAATGATCAATAAAGGGTATTGGTGTAACTTTATACTTGACAGCCCAGGAGTAAATAAAGAATCAATATATAATAATATAATAAAGAAACCTCATCTTCTGTTTGCTTGTGGAGCCTCGGCACGTTTAGGAATCCAGTGCAAGGAAAAATAGCGATTTCTATTTTTGTTTCTCTTCTTACTGACGTGCTATGACTTTGTGCTCTGGAAACATCTTTTGTTTTGGTTTGGGGTGGGTTTTTTTTGGTTTGTTTTTTCTTTGTTTTTTTTTTTAAAAAGAAAAAGTACTTTAATCTCCTAGGTTAGCTGAGTGCATGTAAAATTGAGTATCTTCATAAAATTCAATGCAACCATCTTAGCTATGAATCCAGTCTTGCATGCCAGAAAGATTCATGAAGAAACATTATGAACTTAAGATTTTTTTAAAATAAGGACACTTAATTCTCTTCTTTTCCCCTGTTCTAGTAGGCTGATTGTGGGCTTCCGAAACGGAAACAATACTTCTTTTTTTTTCCTGCTGGAAAACCCCTGATCCAAACTACGCTTGCTATGTTAGTTGCTCCGATCGATATGCTGTGTGGACTTTACAGGTCCTGTCACCGTAGAGTTGGACAGAAGAGAGGCATGGTTCAGGAGGGCAACTGAAACTTGAAAAAAGAGCTTTTTTTTTTGAGTCAAAACATCTTCAATGCTTTTTATTGAAATGAAAACATCAAAAAGTGATTTTGGCTTAAGTCAGTGCTACATGAAGATGTCTTATTTAATTTTGAAATCACTGGTGCCTTTGGACAATCTTTTCATTTTACTTTTAACCAATTAAAAAAACCATCTTGAAGATTTTGCTGTGTAAAAATGTCCAAATGGTTCTGAAATTTCTAACTCCTTTACCCCACCAAGTGAAAATAATCAACAAACCCAAAATACTGGGCATTTTTAATCCTCGCCTCAACCTAAAGTCATTTTATATTTTGTTTCTCAGGGGGAAACTGAGGAGGGTGGAATTCATGTTGCCACGCGTGCAGTCTACAAATGTTTGTTTGGCCCAACCCTGTTCCATATTGACTTTCTTTTAATTCTGTCTGACATTTGAGGTCTGACCTTCTCTGAGGAGAGCTGCTGGCTGCTGTCCCCAAGAGGCGCTGGGAGGCTGGAGGGAGGCGTGTATGTGTGAGTTGTGTGCCCAGACCTTCTGGATGGCTGATGGTTGAACTGAGAGAGTCACGTCTCCCTGCTCTGCGTGAGCCTGAGTTGCAGGTCCAACTCAGCCCAAAATAGGTGGAATTTTGATGAGATCAATGAAATTATGCCGATTTTCAGGAGATACGACTGTAGTTTGTAGACTAAGAGACACTGTCTCATAAGTAAATTAATTCATGGTGGTTGTCAGACCACGCCACCACCAATTATGACTTTGTTGTTTATATGGAGCCAGTGATTGATGCAATTACCTTGGATGTTTTGGCAAGATGGATGTTTGCTGGCTGCCAACTGTTGTTGTATTACATCACGCAGTAAAGGTGTGATCTGTATTTTCATGTCATGATATAAAACAACCAGCCTCTGTTGCACAAGTAGGCACTTTAAAATATGTGGGTTGAAGATGGTATAAGCAAAGCACGTTTAGAGTGATTGCATGTTTCTGACAAAAGCAATTCTCTAAATTCTCCTTCCCTACTACGAAATCATAGGGAAAATGGTAAATCCTTTCTCTTCAGATGTAGATGCCATTAGTCAGCTACGCCATCCCTACCAATACAGTGCCTCTTCACTGCCCTGCATCTTACTGGTCAGCACAAAGTTTCTCCATGGTGATAAGTTAATGTCTACCTGTACTCTTTGCCAGAGCAAAATGAAAAGATGTACCATTTTAAATGCTAAATGGGGCTTGCAAAAACTCTAGACCCTGTTATTCACTGTGTTTACTGTTTAACATCATCCTGGGGAGCAAAACATGTTGCCTAATATCTAGGAGGAGATTCCTGCCATGAAAAGATGACTTCAGCTACTCTTTCTTCCTTTGCCCCCTTATTTTCCTACAAGATTCATCATTATGGTGTTAAAGCACTTCTTCAGCATTGGAGCTCTGAAACCCGGTGGACGTGTCACACTCATTTGCTGATCTATATGCTAGTCTGGGTTTCTTCTCCTTGCTAGCTGCTTGCTGCAGTGCTTTTCTTCACATTGTGTCCCGTAGTACGGCACGTAGCTACTTAACAGTGAAAAAATGAATCACAATCTATTGTAGTATTTTTTTACTCATTTTGGGTTTTTCCAGGTTGCTGATTCATTCAAGCAGAACAAATTTCCATGGTAAAATTTAAGGTGTCAAAATATCCAACAGAAGAACTCAATGCTTGATTATCTTGGCTGGTGTAATTTCCTTTCTCAAATGTTTTGACTGGAAACAATGATGGTGGACCAAAACCTGTTGACTCATTTTCAGAGAACGGGGACTTACTTGAATTCTTGGAATTAGTAGGGTGATATGTAAAGTATCTCTCCAAATTTTCAAAAGGGTCTAATGTGAACAAGCCAGGTGGTGACCATTTACAGGTTTTAAAGAGGAGAGATTTGAACTCATGAATTTCAGAGGAACATATCTCCAGAGGCAGAAGAAGACACAACAAGCGTGTAGACTTTACTGTAGTAATAATTAATGAAATAGAGTCGATGTGATGATTAGTGTTTATGTATGGGCCACTCAGTCCAACTTGTTTGTCTTACTGTGGCACAGCAGATAATTTGTTCCCTGTTCAGCAGCAGTTCTAGTAAATGGTTTACTGTTGCTCATTGTGCTTTATAAATTACCTGCCAAGTGATGCTATTAAAAAAAAATAGAATTCTAAACCTGTGATAGCAGAAGGGTAACTGATAGAGAGGAAGGGGAAAATCTCTTATGAAATGTTTGATGCAACTAATATTAATCCATGTGTGCCTTAACATTTTCACGATCAGATTTCTGACTGCCTGGAGAGATGCTTCACAGTTCCAAGTCCTAGTCTTGTTAGTAAGACATGGGGATGTAACTGGGCAACCTCTGATGCTTCCTAGTTGTGCCTCCTGTGGCCAAATCACTTTCTGGCTTCTGCAATGTAAGCCTTAATAGTTAATAGATGTCCCTTAGGACTTCCAGGTCTAACTTTTGTCTTAGCTCTAACCATAGCTGGGTGAGTTACACCTTAATAAAGTTTAAGTTAGTTACTCCTTTTGATTTCAGACCTCTTTTTTGTTTTGGGGGGTGGGTGTTTGTTTGTAGTCAAGGTAGGCTGAACAAGGTCCATCAATAATCGTCAGGAAGATTACAGAAATAATGCAGATGCTTCTGGGTTGTTTTTTTTTTATGACCCCATGTTCCTAACCTGAAACCTGACCTCAAATCACAGCTTACAGTAACACCTTCAGCAAACAAAATCTTAAGCTCAAGGTGCTGGGTTCCTTTGTATTACCTACTACCCGTTCCATATTAATGTATTTTAGGCATTAGGAGTGCAACCTATTTGAAAGATTTCACACTAATTTAATAGAATACTTCTAAGCAATTAATTAGTTGCCAAGACTAACTTTTGATTACTCTGTATCAAAGGCTACGGTAACATGTCTGAAACCAAACAAAATTGTGATTCTTCATTGCTGCTGGGGTGTCTGTACCTGATTTAGAAAATGTTACGCAGGTGTAGCTGTAACTGTCTAACTTCTAGCTTTCAGTTCTGAAGCTGGAAGATCCCCAAATTACACTGTCAATTTGCCTTGGTTTCGATACGTAGGTGAATGTCATGTAGGTGTTCTGCTGCTTCTTCCTGTCTGCAGGGCAAGGGAAACTGATAACGTGGTGGCATCTTCAGGGGTCTTCTGTAGGTATAAAGCTCTGCATCAGCTTTCTGGATCATATTGGCCCCCTGATGCTTTGCCCAAGGTAAGCCCATGGGCAGTGTTTCTGAACTCAGTGGCCCATGCCTGGAAATCCCTGCACTGCAGTCCTGATTGAGGACTCACACTCACAACTCGCGCAAGAAACCTATATTTAATCACTCTCTGTTTCCCAAAGTATGTCTCAAATTCTAAGGAATTGGAGACTACAGGTTGAATTTTCTGAAATGTCAGCCAGAGTGCTGTTTGCAATTATGAAAACAAGATGAAGATAAATCTGTTTCTCCTAATAATTTCCATCTACATCAGATTTCATTTTGTGAAATTCTTCTAATCTCCACTTGACTTTGCGCAAGAGAACTCATAAAATAGCTTTCTTGCTGGTTTTAGGATTGGTTCTCAGTCTAAACTTCAGCCAGTTTAACAGATTTAGTTTTATTGTTCTTAAAATCCTGACGCAACTTTGGTAACTTTGATGAGTGAGTTTTCTAGGTGCCTGTAGAGATGTCTTAAACAACACCCATAAAAAGGAAAATTCCTGTTCTGACTAGTCTGTTGGAGTTGAAGAGTAACAAAGAGAAATAATCTAAGATTATAGGAATTTGCACTAATTGCTTGCATAAGTTTATTTGATTTTGAACAATCCTTCTCATTTTAATCCTTGTTTAAAGACACAACATGCCCTGCCAAACCGCACTCCGGTGGGTTTTTTTTTCTTTTCCTCATCCTGTGAATGAGTTGTTCCATAATCTCAGCTATTTGAATCTGAAACTCAAATTAGGAGAACTAGAAAGAGAGGGAATGTGAGAGGAGACATGAATAAAGCAGTGTGATGTTCATCTCCCTGTGTAAATTAGAAGAATTTATACTCTAATCCCTTCCCTGAAGTATAGCAAATCCCATTTCAGTATGAGACCAAATTACTCCGATTATATTTTTCAGTGAGGAAAGGTTGCAAAGTGTATTTATGCTACTCTGGCTGTAGACCTGTTTTCCCAAATATTTATTTTAATGTCTGTCTAACTATAGATATTTAACATTGTAATCACAAATCTTTTTCAGGTGTTAGAGAGCCACTCCCCATTCTGGCTGCTGCTACCTGCGGTAGGTATTTTGTTTGTAGGTATTTGTGACACCCTTACCTGCAGAGTTCCCTGTGTCAAGTCAGCAAATCTGCCATATCCTTAAGATATGGCAACGTGTAGATGCCAGCTTACCTGAGCGGAAGCCTCCTCCTCTCACAACTCATATATATTTAATCTTTTCTCAGTTTCCTGGGAACGTAACTTGAAACAAACCTTGCTGCACTCTATTTCATCAGGCATTGCCTCATGACTCCCTTCCTTCCTTATGGCCCGTGTATATATATGGTAAAGATCTCGCAGCCTGGTAGTAACTGCTACTAAGGCCAGCTTGAGCATCTGTACTTAGTCTAGAAACACCACTGAGAAAACAACATTGAGAAGTATTTCTATTTGTTTTGATAATTTCCTGACAAAATTTCAGAGGGAGATTATTAATGTCTTCCCTACAGACATGCAGAGATGGATTTTGAAGGTAGTCTAGAGAGAAATGAGGAGATAATCTTCTTCTTAAAACTCTGACACAGGGCTTTCCCTGGGCATCACTGGGAGCAGAAGTTTCACTGCAGCTGCCTTTATTCCTCCTTTGGTTTCAGTGTGAATTCTTCAATCCAAATGTCATTCACATTTGTAAAGCATAGCGAACTGGGATCAAATTTTAATTCACCTACCTAGTCTGTTTGTGGTTGTCTTAAATTATAGAACATTTTTAACAGTAGAATTTTTTTTCACATTATTTTTCTGCTATTGCTATATGATGTATATCTAGAGTATCAATAACGTCTTGAGCATATAGCAAGTAAAATTTTCAAATTTGTTTCCTTGGTAGCACTTTTCTTTGAAACTGATGGAAATTTGTTGGAAGTACTTACTTACCAAAGCTGGAAGTGTACACCAAAACAACCCAAAGCTGTAAGAGGGAAAATGTGGGAAATACTTCATATATGTCTATGAGATTTGGGACTGAGGTTTTGTGCCTCAAACACAGCCGTAAGTAAAATTTCTCAGGAGATAGATTCTTTTTTTATACTTTACCATGTGTGAATTTTATGTTAAAATGGACTTAAAATCTATTTCTTTATAATAAAGAAATTTATTTCATTTATGTATTTATTTTATATCTCCTTATTTTATTTTGCTTACTTTTGGGGTAGCAACTTTCACACAAAGTTATGGTTTTGGAATATCAGCCTTAACTCCCTTTCAACTCAATTTTTATCTGTGCTGAAAAGTTTTATTTTTTATGACTTTCTCTTTGCATTTGTGCAGAGTTATATTTCTGTTATGCATTTCTAGCTAGTATTTGTAGCTGGAAACAGAGTTCTGCTTTGTTAACAATGTATTGGTATTTTGATTCCAAATTGGTTGGAAATCTCTTAATAAAAAGGAAAAGAGAAATAAGGTCTTTATTGGAAAAGGCTGTAATTTTTAGAAGCATTCCAAGAAAAATAAAATAATAAACTGAATAAGCAATTGTGGAATTCCCACACATAAAAGAAACAGAAAAAAAGGAGCTCTTCAGAAGTATGAAAAAATTAGACTTTTAAGACAAAATATTTGTGTGGGCACCTTAATTCTCCACTAATAAGACAATTCTCATTAGCTTATAAATTTTGAAATGGTTGGAAGAGTTAAATGCAAACAGAAGCGTGATAAAGCTTGAACAGTGGTATCCTTGTGCTAACTCAGTGTCTAACAATGATGATATTAATAAATAGCTCAACTACATGAATCCCAAGGATTTTAATTACAAATCTATTTTCTGTTGGCTCCTTGCCTTATAAACAGAACGGGGTTAGAGCAGAGGAATTTTGAGTGTTGAATAAAAATCTGAAGATGTTTATACTTCAGAGGCAATACTTGCCCCAAAGGTTTTTTGTTTTGCTATTTTTAGTTGCTTGCAGTTCAAGAGACAGACCTTGCATTACAAAAGCATTATTAATAGAAATATTCCTTCATTTTTTAATTAATGTGTGGTTTGAACTAGCGTCAATTGTAACAATTTTATGAGGTTTTTCTCATGAAACAGAAGTAATTGTAATAGAGGAAGATTAAATCTTGGGCAGGTCGTTTTGCAAAGAGGTTACTTTCAGTAGTTTCCCCTGAAGAACTTCTAAGTTCCATTGGAATGAACTTCTGCTTTGAAAATGCAAACCAGAAGTTGTTTGATAGTGATGAAATTAAGTCAGTAAGTCAAGGGCAGAACACTGTTTCCAGATGGACATTTGGAGGATAAATACAATATAAGACCTTCAGAGGACAAATTTATTTGAATGGCAATAGGAACTGGTACTCTTGAGGTCTCTTCAGGGAGAAAGAACTAGTTAATTTTATCAGGACGTGTGTATGTCAGCTTTGATATTCTCTCCATGGTGTGGCCTCTGCTGTTCTCCAGGATAACGGATCACTGTGACCACAGAGCAGCAAAAAGTCTGGTGCTGTTTTGTACAACTCAGAAGCAAGATACAAGTGTCATGTGTGGAAATGTGTATTCTAGAAAAAGATTTTAAAACTCCATAGAATCATAGAATGGCTTGGTTTGGAAGGGACCTTTAAAGGTTATCTAGTCCAACCTCCCCGCAATGAGCAGGGCCATCTTCAACTAGATCAGGTTACTCAGAGTCCCATCCAACCTGGTCTTGAAAGTTTCCAGGGAAATGCTTTACCAAGCATTCCTAACCAATTGCAGCCAGGGCTTCCTTTTTTCTTCAAGTAGCTTAGTTTTTCTGGTATAAGGGCTAGGCAATCTCTAGATTATCAGTTTATAAGGTAGCTGATTTTATTATTAGAACTCCAAATCATACTGAAAATTAATGTGGCCAACATCATCACTGGGTACTGGACATCACAACTGAGGGGCAATTGGTATGCAGCCTGACTTTATCTTATCTTTCTTCTGTACTAATAAATAATAAATTCTTTAATCCATAAAATATAATCTTATGGAATCATACAGTGGTTAGAGTTTGAAGGGACCTTAAAGACCTTCTAGTTCCAACCCCTCTGCCATGGGCAGGAACACCTCCCACTGGACCAGATTACTCAAAGCCCCATCCAGCCTGGTCTTGAACACCTCCAGGGATGGGGCAGCCACAACTTCTCTGGGCAACTTGGGCCAGTGTCTCACCACCCTCAGATTAAAGAATTTCTTCCTAATATCTAATTTAAATTTCCTCTCTTTCAGTTTAAAACATTTGCCCCTTTGTTCTACGCTCCCTGATAAAGAGTCCCTCCCCATTTTTCCTGTTGGCCCCCTTCAGGTATTGGAAGATTGCTGTAAGGTCTTCCCGGAGCCTTCTCTTCTCCAATAGCAGTGGAAACTTAGTGGAATAGTTATTTTCAAAACAGCCTGTTGTAACTAATCTGTGATTGTGTCAGTCTGAATGTCTCTCTTGCTACCCTGAGACCAATCATCCTGCTGTTTTCCTAGGAAAGTCCAGGGAAATGATCTGCTGGTTTTTTGTGGAGCTTGGTTTTGTTCACATCTGCTGCTCCATCCTTTGGTGACCCACTTGACATCTTTGAAAAATATCTTAGGGGTAAAGATACTTACTTCTCAAAAGTTTTCCAGAGCTTAATTCAAGTACGTTGTGTTCACTGAACAGAAGGGACTGCTGAAGCGCTCAGATCATTGAATGTGCCATCAGTTTGGTAGCACCGGACTTTTACAATTTCTATGTAGTTGTCTTAACTCTTTTGTTTTCTCACTTTTGGAAAATCTTAAAATACCTCTTATGCTTCTGTTTCCTGCTTTCCACCTTTATAAAACAGGAGTAAAATATTGGCTAATAAGAAACTTGGGATTTTCAATTGTGAAAGGTGTTGGGGCACACGTTTCCCAAAAGTTTCTTTTTCATAGATTCACTAAAGTTTGTGAAAAAAAAAATCCAAGTAAACAAGCAACACTTGAAGCTAACTCACTTATAAATACCTCAAATCATAGAATGATAAAATGTTTTTTATTGGAAGGGACCTTAAAGATCATCTTGTATTCCTTCACTATGAGTTCTTCCACTCCTGGTATTAACGTCAACTCTCAAATTTCACTTAAATAACATCTTTTACACCAATAGATGGGGCTGGAAGCTTATTGCATTTCACCAAAACCAAATATTAGCACTCTTATTAAATACAGGCCAGTTTATAATCAGTAGCATATGCTTCGTGCCAATACATGATTAACAGTAAAAGATATTCCATGGTAAAATAAGGACCATAAAGGAACTGTCAATCAATGGGATAACGAATCAGACAGGAAAGGCTGCAGTGTGGGAGAGAGTTCCTGGATGCAAATACAGTGTTAATTAACAAATTGAGCTATGACCTCAGGGTGGAAACACTAAGTTTTTGTTCTCTCAGGCTTGTCATTTGTGTACATTGTATTTCAGATGGAGGATATGACTGAATCTTTACGGTTGTCTGTGTCTGGTCATGAAGATTCAGCAGAGAGGTGTCCATTTTCCCATCTCTTGCAAATTTTTGCATTTGAAAAATTTCATCCTCCATCTAGGGATGCAACAAACAGGTTTGGAATTTTCTGGTGTTATGTAGGCATGGACTTGAATGTCAAATCTCTGTATCCTAAACACGTGCTCTATCTTTTGGGTCATTTCTACTTCTAATGTGGCTCTGTATGTGGTAAAGTGGGTGGATTAAAGAAAAACAGACTGAGTACACAGTCCATTAGCTACAGTCCTTACATGGAATATGGAAAGTATAAATTCACAGTATAAAAGGAATAATTCTTACTTCACAGGATGCTTAAGCAGTGAAACATTTTGGAACAGCTCCTACAGAAAGCTTGGGATAGACTGACAGGCGAATACCTAAAATCTGGCTGTTGCTGGAGCAATAACCCTGTTGGGGAAGCTATTTTGGCCATTAAGGCTAACTTAGAACTGATTCCTCCTCCTCTCCCCCCTCCCCAAAATTCACAAACTTTGTTTAAAAGACTGCTTTGATACGTTGCTTTTCTGTTGGAACTGCTGGGAAATTTTAAATATGTTCCAGTTATTTTTATGTTCATATTTATGGATTTTTGTTGGACCTTTTGTCAAATTCTATGAGGACTATTGTTGAAGGTGTGTATGATAGCAAGGGTGTCAGAGACTGTAAGCAGGCTTCTCTTCTTTACAATTTTGAACCAAATCTGGAAAATTTAAAAGTGCCATGGTGCTGTAACACCATCCACCCTCCATGCCACGCTTCCTGGCTTGAGGTCAATATATTGGCATAAAACCTGAACTTGAATTGAACTTGAATTTTCAGACCGAGGAAAGGAACTTCAAAAGGCAGAAGAGAAACCAAAGAGGGGATGTATTTCTAAGCGCTGTTAAAAAATCTCACAAGAAGTCTTCTTGTCGTTGCTGAGGAGCTGGTGACAGCCCGACTTGTCAAGATGTTCTGTCGTGGGTGCTATGAAATGAAAAGGGAATTGTGACAAGTTGGAATGCAAAGTCATGGGTTTCTTCAGGCTGACAGTTGTCTACAAAAGCCATCATGTGTGAAGAACTGTTACGCCTGACATCCATGAATTAGGCAGACCCTCATCCACCTTTTCTCTTCCAAGAGTTTAGGAACCCATTCCCAGTTGCTGAGAAAAAGTTCTGGAAATGCCTCCAAAGTGAGAACATTAAAAAACAAACAAACAAACAAAAAAACACAACCCACCAAAGAAAGCAGAAAGCAAGCCCCCTCCCTTAGCCACTTTTTATAGCATAAATGCCTAAATAAGTGTGATAAGTCAGCCAGACAAGAGGCAGCAAGTTAAGGTTGGGTTTCCAGTGTTACAACAGCTAATATCTATTTAATCTCAATTAATATCTATTTAATCTTCTGTGCTCCTTTTTTCCTCCAAAAACGCCATTGGCACAAGATGCTTGCTGGAAGGAAACTGGTAAAAATTATTCCTCCAGCTGCATTTTGAATGTTGGGGGATTAAAGTATTTTTTTTTCCTAAAAAGCTCTTTTCTTGCCTTTAAAGGATACAGAAATGTTGGAAAATTCCAAGGCTTTTTATGTTGTGACTTTGGTGCATTGTCAAACAGTGAGAGAAAGAGGCCAGTGAAGACTCCTTCCTCTGGTGTGGGGAAAGGTTTCTTCATCAGACTCCTAACACTTAATTAGAGTGGTTTTCTGCCAGAGGAACCGAAGAACCCACAAAGCAGTCAACTATGGTCTGAAATGGTGAGTTGTGGCTGGGAGCCCTTCTATTCTCCTGACCTCGTTTCTCAAAGTAAAAGGGCTGATTGATGCCAGGGACTGAAAAAAAAATCTGACATTTAGTTGAAAAGGGACTCTCTAAGCAAGATGAAATGGGAAACGACAGTTCTTCCTGTGGGCTGGCGACAAGGGGTTACCCCAGCATGAGGGGTATGGGTGGGCAAAGGTCTGCAGGAGTTGGGGAATATTTAGGAAACTTCAGCGCAGACAGACCATGCCATTTCTGTCCCTCTTGGGAACATGAGGATAAACTCCATTATGATCCCAAGAAGACACAGATGTTACAGGAATTGTGGTGCGGTCTTGTCACCATTTTAGTCCAAGGCCAGTTTTCTGGACAGTAAAACATGGTCTGAGGTAGATCTTCACTTTCATGCACTTCAATGGCTTGAACCAAAGCTTTTAATGGGAAAGCGCTTTGGGCTAGCCAGCCAGGGGGACTC
>KZ507051.1:45660-59687 GCA_002844005.1 Limosa lapponica baueri | reverse complement strand
GAACTGTTTTAGCAAATTACTGTTGTCATTTCACCCCTTTAAATTCAAAGTTTAAATTTTTTGATTATTAAACATCAATTTTTTTCAGCTGGCTTGTGAGGCCATGAACACAACCTGCAGTCCGTGTGTTTCTAGCTGTGGTTATATAGGTATTAAAATAGCAAGGAAGGCTGTTTTCCTCTTCACCTGGGGTTAGAAAATTTGCTCTTCATGTAGCTTTTTAGAGTCATTGCATCACAAGGGCTTCATTTGACTTTGTTATGAGTTGCAGGCTTCAGTAGGGTGGTTGGGTTGTAGAGGACATCACAGGAGATCTAGAGGACTTCTCATATCATTGCTTAATGCATGAAGAAGGAAATCCATAGCTGTAAGGAAGGTTTTGTGAATTACAGAAATACGGTTCTTCTGCATAGAACTAAGTTCTCATTTTAGTGAGTTTTCTGACATCCCATGTGGATACACAGTCCCACGCTGTGTAATGCTGCAGAGTACTCGGTGACCTTTTTTGAGGGAAAGTATAAGTACTAACTAGCTTTGGCATAATAGATGGGTGGGCTGTATTTCAAGGGTGGCGTGCCAGACTGTATTTTTACTTTCTCAAATTAGAGGCTGGAATGCTGCTGCTGGAACATGCTGCTGGAAACTCAGCAGAGCCAGGGAGATGCTCTATCCTAACAGGTAAGATGCTTCCAGGCACGGGCAGCGCCTTGCTTTGGACCAGGACAGTATTGCCTCAGCCCTGCTTCTCACAGATCCCCCTGTACCGAGACGAATACCACGCTGCTCCTGACTTTAACCCAGCTCTGCCGTGCGGTACTCAAAATGTGCTTGCAGTCTGTTTTTGGCAGTCTGTAGAGGGGGTGCTGGCTCTGCTCTGGTAGTAGGTGAGTGGTGCTTGAAAGCATGTGTCTGCCTGCGAGAAACCCGGTGCGCAGGCACGTACTGACCAGCTTTGAAAAGAGACTTTCACTCCTCACACTTGATGCAGTAATGCTATCTTTGTAAGTGGATTTGCTCGAATGGCTTACGGAGATGTGTGCAAGCAATGTACCTCACGTAGGGAAAAAAAAACAACCACCAAACAGTGAAGTTGTTCAACTTTCTGGGAGGAGAGAAGGAAAAGGTGTTAAAATGGTGACACCATTAAATCAATGTTGACACGGCTGTATGCTATTGAGTGCTGTGCGTGCATGAAGTACCGGTCTGCATCGATGATCAGCCACACGCAGCTCTTGTGTGGCTGGAGAGAGTAAACGTTCAACAGGAAATAAGATCATTCTGCATCTTGCATTTTAACTTGGGTTCTTAAGGTTTTCTTTAAAAAGTTAGGCAAGATGAGTTGCATAACAAGGAAGTTTACTTTCTACTCACGCTAGCTTTCCCTCTGGACTTTCTTACTTTATGTAAGAGATTGTTTATTTTGCCTCAACTCCAGCGTGATTCAAGAGTGGCATTCTCGTGTTTAACAGATAAAATGTTGGAAGGCTTTAAGAATAAGGCTTCCTGCATTCCTAGGAAATGGATACCAGATCCTGCAACTGTATTACTCAAATCTATGTGATTTAACAGGTTCTTGCTCATATCAGGGGCAGGAATACTCTATTCTTAGTTTTTCAGGAACAGTGAAACCAAAGAGGTCTCACAACCTGCCCCCCCCCCGCCCCATTGCACAGAGCAATGTAAAGTGTAAAGAAATAGGGAAGAAAGGTGGGCAAGAAGCAAAGAGCCTTTTTTAAGCAAGGAGGGAAAGCAGAGAAACAACTCTCCTAACTTAGTGTGTCTCCACATAGGCAGCATTTATATATGCTTTCCTGTCTATTTGGGAACATGAACAGTGGTGTAGGGAGGAGCGAGCTGCAGTCTGAGACATGTATATCTTTTTCATATGCCTATAAGACACATGGGTCTTTTTTAATCCATGTTCCTCACCCAAGTGGCCCTCCGGCATCTACCTGGAGCTGGTCCTGGAAATCTGTTCGTACCATGTTCCACAAGCACAGGAGGAGCAAGTGCAGAATTTGGTCATGACAGCAACAAGTTCACTCTTTTGCTACAGATTCTTCACTAATCATCTAGAAGCAGGGTTTTCTGAAACTTCCTGGTCTGCTCCAGGACTAGTTTTCTTGATTTAAGGGATGCTTATGCAGGCTACAAGGATACCAGTTCAAGAGCTGGTGTATCCCAATGAGAGAAAGTCAGAGAATGCGATAGAGTCGATGGTTGCTGAAGTATAAAAGGGAGAAAAGGAGCCGGGTGGAACATCACAACCAGAATTGCTGTTGTCTGCAGAAAAATACATCTTCGTAAGGACTCTGGTGCTACCTCTGTAGCACAGTCTCTATCCAAAACCTTCGTGAGGCTTACATAGTCTGAGGCATTTCTTTCCCTAAAACGTTGTCCAGACAACTTCTCTTCTGTGGCCACATTATGGAAAGGGAAATACTTGTTCACCTGACTTCTAGGAAGCTGGCTTTTTGGCATCCTGAAGTTTCTCTCTTCTCTGATCAGTTTGTGCTACTTGGCAGTGTGTGAATGGTCCTTCCAACAAAGAAAATAAAGTAGAAAACTTCTCATCTCATTATCAGCCTCTATCAGACAGTCTCTAGACCGTTTAATGCATGGCAGCTGCTAGGCTGAGTACTTGTCTTGATCCTCCAGGATGCCTGTGTCCTGCAGGCAACCTGACCAGCAAAAACAAGGTGGGTGGGAAGAGAGAAACTGTTACGGGAGTTATTCAGTCTGAGCCTCAATTGCCAGGGGCAGTAGGCTGTTTTGAAAAATACGCTCTCTCTGCTAAGAATGATGAAATATTATTGATAATTTTGATTTTTTTTTTCATCACCCACTTTCAGTTCTGTAATGTGGGCTATTCCCAGCCTAGGGCAGAACTGAAGATGACAAAACATTTTCATAATTGTCCCCCTGGACTCCAGCCTGTGGTTTGAGGGAAATGCCATTGCCCCTTGCAGAGAAGCCCATGTGCCTCCAGCCCAGAGCCACCATGACATGCCTGGCTGTTACGCTGATGCCTGCCTTTCCAAATAGTGTGGTGTGGCCACAGGGACACAGGGAAAAGTACTTTCATGGTGGGATGATGATGTGCTGACTCCATGGTGTGTGTACAAGTGATTGCAGACTGCAGGGTGCAGAGAGGCACAGCGTTTGCAGTGGAGTCTTATTTCTTGTGTTGAATTGCCCAGTTACCTCTACTCTCTGAGGCCACCAGGTACTCAGGCTGGTATTTAGACCATCTCAGATTTAGACCATCAATCCAGAAAATAAGTACAGAGATTGATTTTTTTTTTTTTAAAATATATTTTATATTCTCTCACTTTCCTGCCTCTGTTTCGCTTGCATTACTAAAAAGTACTTCCTTTACATGTGATTTTTATCTCCCTTACAAATGATTGCGCATTATAATTTCCAAATTTTAGCAGGGTAGCACATACAAGAGGAAGAAATTGGATAAATTTAAACTGCAAACTTCACAGAAAACATGATCTGAAAACAAAGTGTCTTTCCTGATGGTCTTATTTGCATTTTCACAAGAAGTCTTCTCCTTGTTGCTGGGGCTGTGAAGGGGGATGGAGAGAGAAGTGCCGGGGCGGGATGATGTTTGTCCGGTGTAACGTGGGAAACGCTGAGACCTTCCGGGGGATGGGTATTTTTCAACAAGATTTCCTGGTTGATTCAGGTTGACTAGGAAGAGCTGCGTAGGCTTGGATAAGCACTAAAAATGAGTCAAAATAGGGCAGTGCATAAAATGTCTTTGCTATGTGGAAGAAAGTAAAGAAACTGATACATGTGTTTCATGAACCTGTTTCTCTCCATTGCCATCCCTCTCCAGAAAAGAGCCATTTATGAATGAAACATGATGAAAGATGCCTTCTTCCCCCTCCTAGTATTTCAGGTAAGCATTAGAAACACCAAAACCCAGCACTGATGTCTATTTATATCCCTCAAAGTCTGGCATTTTCCTTGCACTGTGCATACAAAGAGCTGCGTCCACCTGCCCAGCTGGTCCAAGACATGTAAAAAAAAACAGAGCGCAACAAGGGATCTAAACATAAATGCAAAAAACCATAATTACAAGTATGAATGGCCTCACACATCTCTACAAAACGTTTTGAGGCATGTCCTGGGCTAACTTGGGTTGCCTGTCCTCCCTTGCTCCATGCTTGCAAACCATACCTCTTGTTCCCTGACACACTCACACTCTCCCTTTGCAAAGAAAAAAAATAATAGTAGGATAAATAAATAAAATAACCCCCCTGCGGCATTGCACTGACCTCACAGTCTCAGCAGCCCATAATGACAGGGGTTTGCTGAGGGGCCGTGTATCTCAGCAGGGCTCTCCACCACGCAACCTCATCGTTCTCCAAGGCACTGTCGGAAATATGTGTCTACAGACACTCCACACTGGAGGACCCGCAGTGGCATTCTTGTCAGACATGCTTAGAGAGTGGTGTCACAGAGCTCTGAAGTTTAATTATAGCTTCTGATGCTAACCCTGCCCTCCCACAGCTTTCTGGCAGGGCTTGCATCCCAGGCGGGGACGTTGTCAGTGGAGGGAGAGAGGCCGTGGAGGGTGGTGAACGCACAGGAAAGAAGGCACCTGGGATTGGGGTGGTCCGGAGCTTGCCTCTTCCCTGTGACCCACCAGCCCGGTCCCACCAACGGTGCTTGCTGCCAGGGAGGCTGATGAGCCAGGGCTGGCACGCATTGGCCATGGTGTGGAGCATTATGGGGAAGGGCACAGGGCAGCCATGGCAAAGCATCAGGGTGTGTGTGCCAGCGAGGCAATGCTAGGGCTGCTAACAGTCCCACCTCAAAACCCAGCCAAGAAGTTAGTAGTGAAATAATTGGTTTGTTGAAAGCTGTCTTGATTAATTTTTCCTTTTTTTTTTCTTTTTCTGCATATTTTTTGAATTTTTCCTCTGGACAAAATATTTGCAGAAGAAAAAAAAAGGTTTAGATAACTCTCATGTGTGACTGAAAAGGTGGAGTTCAATTTACTCATTCTTCACATTCATATATTTTGTTTTCTGTACGATGTGTTGGTGGCAGCAATGAAATTTTATTTCTCTCATTATTGTGATCATGTGCTTTAATACCCTCCTTTTTGATCTAGTTAGGTTTTACACAGTAATGCAGCCAATAGTACAGAGTGGAGCATCTTTACTATCTGAAGAGTTTCTCTTTGTGCCTTTGGCTGATTTGTTACATCACGTACTACTCAACATGCATCATTAAGATTAAAATAATAGAATATTAAAACGCGAAACACAAAAAACCACATAATGCCCGTATTTAATGGGTCTCTGTTATTCTGATTTGGAAAGGGCAAAACAACGTGTTTTCTCTGAAACAGAAATTCTTAAGACCTCTGTTGATTGCAGATGAAGCCTGATGGGAACAGCTCCAGCACCTTTCCCCTCTGGCCTTTAAATACAGCATTGGGTAATGAGTCAGTGAGAGAATTTTTAATTGGGAATTTCCTGCAAGGGCCTTTTGCTCCTATGAGCTCTCATAGCCCAGTTAAACATGTGGTTGCCTCTGCTCGTAACAGGCTTTGTGCTAAGTGCCGACTGACCTCTCAGCCTCATCTGAGTCTGCCGCGGCCCGCCCAGACCTTATTTTCAGCTTGTCCTGTTACAAAAGCAATTTTCCACAGAGCAGATGACTACTCTTTGGTTTGTTGTAGCATTTGCTCAGCTGCACAATGCAGCGTGGTGTCACACGGCCATATTTCTTAGCTGACAACTAGTAACAGCAAGGGGTTATTCAGACACCCCCAGGAGAGAAGAGCCAGTGCGGGATGAGAGATGCCAGAATTGTTGGCGTAGTTGTAACAGGATGAACAGTAACTCTGCGATTTGACTTTCAGAGTTTTAATTAGGCTAACGCAAAATCCCTTGTATATAAGGTGTGTTCCTCTGAGCAACACAAGTGGCGCAAGTTGTAGTGCTGCAGAGTGATGGAGAGTTTGGGCAATGTTGTAACTTGGAAGCGATGACTGGGAACATGAGAAATTTACCTCGCCCCAGTGCTGGTCACAGAATCACAGAATGATACGGGGCTGGAAGGGACCTCTGGAGATCATCTGGTCCAACTCCCCTGCCAAAGCAGGTCCACCTAGAGCAGGTTGCACAGGAACTTATTCAGGTGGGTTTTGAATGTTTCCAGAGACGGAGACTCCACTACGTCCCTGGGCAGCCTGTTCCAGTGCCCTGCAACCCTCAAAGTGAAGAAGTTCGTCCTCATGTTCTGCTAGGGATGAGGGATCCATCCATTCATGCATCCATCCATCTATCTATCTTTGTGTCGTGGCACTTGGGTACCACCAATGTGTAGGTCCCCATGGGTTCACAAGGAAGTCCAGTGTCTCTCCGTGTTACAACTTGGAAGCTGAGGAATGAGGAGGAAGTGATTTTGGGGGATTTACAGTGCAGAGCAGCACTAAGGCCGGGAAAGCAATCCTGGCTTTTAGGGTGTTAGGGAGGTTTTGTGGCACAAAATCTTCACGTACCCCTGACGTCCACCCTAGCTTCTCCAGAATGCAGTACTGCTCAGGAAATCTTCCTGAGAAAGATTTTCTTCATAACCACTTCTCAGAACTTAGGCATGGAAAGCTTTCTCATTGTGTAAGAAATTAACCTTTTTCACAATAATTGCTGTGCTCAACTCGAACAAGTTGGAGAAGTTTCTCTTTCGCCTGAGTATTTGTCCACATGTTGGTGAGCAACTGTTTGTGGAGCACAGCTGAGCAGGCAGCACATGGCTTCTGGAGGGAAAAAAGGGGGAGATTTTTTTTCAGTGATGCTTAGTTCTCATAGATGTGTCCTTTGCAGCTTCCTTAGGAAGTGCCTCAAAAGTGAGCTGAACCCTGTGGTCATGCCGTAGGAGGACCATGACTATATGTGCTCCCTGTGGGTCAGGTGAGATCCAGCCCTGCTCCCCAGATGTGCATGGGGGCTGGATGGGGATTTGGGAGCCTGTACCATCTTTCTCCGTGAGCAGCTGCGGGGGAAGGAAAAAAAGCCTTCCTCTGAGCTGAAACATGTGAATGGACAGGCAGAAGCCACGTGGCTCCTGACAGACCCTCTGGGCTGGATGATGTGATAAGTTGATGTAGGAATATAAAAAAAAAAATATTATTTTTCAAGGCAGTTTTGCTTTTTATGGAATATGAACCTGCTGGCTTGAAGTTTTATGAGCCCTCTAGAAGCGTGGGGTGATTTCAGACCAGCTCAGAGTTTGAAGACAAGTCAGCCAGTAAAACTGCTTGTGAGACTAAAGCACAGTAAATAATAATGCAGCAAAGCATATCATTAAGTTTGCTGTTCCACGTGATCTTTTTTTAAAAATTTCCTAAAGGGAAGCACTTTGTTTCCTGAAAGCTTTGTTTCACCTTAAGTGCAGCTCTTATTTTATGATTTAAGTGTTAACATTGATGAATTTTAACAGACAAGCCAAATAAAATTAAAAGTATATTTGTGGGTGCAGAAAATGCTTTCAGAAAAAGAAAGATTTTATAGGGTGCTATAATAAGTAACACAGATGGGATATTTAAGTTAATAAAACCCAGATACTGAGAAGAGTGGAAGTACTTGTAAAAGCTGAATTTAACAGCTAACAAATGTGTTCACATGTGATGGGCATCAAGGTGCTGGGTAGCCTCAGCCGGGGCCTCTCGCACCCCTGCCTGTGGACCCAGGGCTCCATTTCAGCTCAGCCCTGGAGCTTTAGGCTTGTTTTGAGTATGATCCTAGGTGTGCCAATTAGTTAAGATCTGAAAATTCGTGTGTTTCGAGGGGTAAGGATTGGAGAAGAAAAAAGGATTATGAAGTCCTGTTGTGGAGGGGCATGTCCTTTGCTCTGGTGCTATTGTCGGACCCCTGTCCTGGCACTGCTGGCTGATTTCATGAGTTATGTCCCAAAGTGGCTTCTTGGCTGACTCCTGGTGCTGCATTAGGTGTTGGCTGGTGGATAGGGGCCTTTCCGTTTGGGGTGCTCTGGATGTTTTGGCTGAGTGATTCTAAGAAGGTCTGGCTCAGTTAAAGTGGAGAGGATGTTGGTAAGAATGAGCAACGTCTGGAGAACTTTGATCACCAAAGAAAAATGGAAAAGTGAATTAGTTTACACCCAGCTTTTAAAGTTTTTTGAACCAAGAATTTTTTCAACAGTTATGGAGGATCCTGAATCCTGTGACTATAGTCCTGCTTTTCTAATCTATATTTTATGGACTTTGTTCTGTAAACTTAGTTTTAAGTTGTGTTTTATGGAGGACAGGTTTATGGAGTCTGGAGGAAAGAAGGATGTCCTCTAGTCTGAAAAAGTCTCTTGCAGGGATTAAGGGAATGAGCTGTTTCTTCCTGGCCACAGGCAATAGAACAAGAAGTTGAGGGTTTAATTTCCAGTAGGAAACACCACTGTGTTTCTCTGATGAAAGCAAAGCATGGGTCTAAGGGTGTGGTGTCTCCACTGCTGAGGTTTTTAAGAATAGGTTGGAGCAGCATCTGTCAAATTATTTGGGTAAAATTGATCATAGCTTGGGGCAGTGGGAGGGACCATGTCTAGCCGTCTTGGACTGAGCATCTCTTAGGACATAAGCACCATTCCTTTTCCTTATGCATCTGGTTCCTCACTTCCAACGAGGGTAGCTCTTGCCAGCCCCTTGCTCTCCTCCATGTATAAAATTTTTACAGAGTCTATCTGTTTTGAGTTTGTGCTATTGTTTGGTTTTTACTTCATCTATGCTTGCTCCTCATCAGAAACTAGTTTATTAGCCACTGCAGGACCTATGATAGGAAATTTCCCTACAGTTATGGTTGCAATAGAATAAAAACCCTGGCCTCTAAATGTTGTTGCCATTTTTTTACTTCAGAGTGTACAATGACTTTTTTAAAGACTTGAATCAAATTACGGGAATTTTTCACGTCTGCAGTTTTGTTCAGAAGGGGGTTGTACATTTTTTTTGCCAGGAGCATTCATAGTTGATATGTTTGAAGCCTGTAAGAGGCTGAAGTGTGAAGTTATCGCCAATTGGTGGACCACAATCAACTGCAGGTGTTAGTACTACTACAGCAATTAAGTGATTTGTAGACTTGGGACTGATGATGCTGGCAATTTTGTTAGCTTGGGGGATACATCCAGAAGTAGGGAAGAGCTTACCATTCACCAGTTCTTCCAAAATCTCTCACAGGAGATAGAATGAGATCCACCAGACTTCTCATATGTCCAAAGAGGTGCTTTTCAGCCTCCACTTCATCAGGTAAGTTCAGCTGGGCCTGCTCATCTGGGGCCTCAAAACTTAAGCATATATTAATACATAGTGTGCTTTTCATTGACAGTGAAATGAACTGCTTATTCTACTGGATGTGTTTCTATGTTCACTGCTGAAAAACGGGTGCTTGCTTTTACGTTTGCTGCAAGAGAACAGGATGAGTGTTCTTACTGTGTGTGATGGTCACCCATGAGTGTTCACCTACTCAGGTCACCCCTTTTCCAAGAAGCCTGTCCTTGCCACAAAGCATGTGAAATAAGTAAATTCATGCTAAGGTAATAAATAAAACAAACAAACAAACAAGCAAACAATCTGTTGTGTTTTGACATGAAGAAAAACCTCCCTTCCCTGCCCCTTAGGTCTGCTCTAAGGTCTTCTGTTGTGAGAACAGAAGGAGCAGTGAACTCCAGAGCCCCCAGCCTGTGCTAAGCATCTGTGTTGGGGGAATAAGCAAATATTTGGATGCTCATGTGAGCTTTATAGATCTGAGCACCTTTAGCTTAGCAGAGAAGTGTTTCCTTAAGGGGACATTTACCTGAAAGAAGCTTGTCATCCCTTTGCCCTTTTTCCCTCGTCTTTTCTTTCTGTGATCACCTGATTGTAAATCTTTATTACTTAAATTGCAAGATGCTCAGAGGCCCCCAGGAACCTCTGGCATGATATGTGAATTTAGAGGTGGCGGGGGGGGAGGGTAAGTTTATTTGATCCTTGTGATGTGGCAGGCGCTACTGAAAACCCACTCCTTAGCACGCAGCAACATGTGCTGCAAAGGAAACTTAGGGTTTCCTTAATTCGTTACTCGTATGGGCAACGTGAGAGCCTCCACGCCCAGGGAGAGGGTGTGATATGGTTGTGGGAAGGCAGAGCAGGCAGGCATACTGTACGTGCGCAGCTGTCTGTGCAGCAACCCTATGACTGCAACAGCATCCGTCTCACGGGGGAAGAAAACTGGGTCTGACCAGTTTTAACATACAGCTCACCCATGCGTGTGCTTGTTTGTTTGTTTGTTGTAACAAGCGAGATGATAAAATAGGGGTTCTCCCTGCAATTCCTCTGGCAGTGGGTGTTTCGGTCACTGAGTTACTCGCAGACCAGCTGATGGGAAAATGAGTAGGAGAAAATTCCTCTTTAGCTGGCAGCAGCCAGCCCTTGGCAGAGAGGCTGAACTCATCCGAGAGTCTGTTTCTCAGCCTGCATGCCTTCTTTTAGGGGAAAAAAAAAAAAATAAAAAGGAAAGGGGGTGAGGGAAAGGCAGAATAAACAATATGTTGCTTGGAGCTTGAGGCCATGAAAGGTGGAAGGAAAGCGAGAAGGAAAAAAAATGCTTTGAAGAAGTACAGATGGAGGCATTGACATGAGCGTGCGTTGGTTTTGACAGGGTTGTAATTTGAGCAAACAAACAACAGAGCTGGGAAAGTCGGAGTAACTCTGAAGTTCAGTAACCCTGAAGTTCACCCTTCCTGTTGCTGCTTACTCTTATTGTCAAATCTGACCTAAGATAAGTTTTCCTTAATTTTTTTTCCTCAAAAACAGTTCCAGAACTAAGTTTTTTCTGGCACTAGATAGTTTCTTTTTTTGGCTATTTGTATCATACTTAATTTTCCTTTTTTTTCCCCCCAGAGAGGGAAGCAATGAAAAGATGTGAAATACAATAGCTGTATTGATGCTCCTAACACAGATTTTAATGATTCAAGCACTATTAATTAATTTTATACAATTAACCCATTTCCTTAATTGCTCTGAGGAAAATTAAAATAAGATTTTGTCGTCTGTTCACTGAAACAATTTCCCAATTGCCAGGCGGATTCACCTACGTGCTCAGATGGGAAATCGCAGTCATCACCACCATCCAGATTTTGGCTTGCACACGCTGAGCGCTGGCGTAAGGAGACCTTGCAATGGCTGGGATGTTCACAAGAGATGATAACTTAGTGAAATGGATCTGAACTTTGCATGATACTGTGCATTTTTCCTGGCCACACCTTGAGGATGAGTGGGAGCAGGCATGCTTTTTCTCTTCAGTGCTCAGCGTGATCCGTCATGAATTCGATACGCAGCTCTGGTTCTCGGTGTTCTTGGTGTCATGACCTGGAGTCTACTTTTAACTAGGGGGGTGAAAGCTATTTCCTAGTGACACAGGTGTCCAAAAACCCAAAAATACTTCTGGTTATCTTGGGGGGTGAAGGGATAGGCATAAGCCATGTCAAGA
Organism: Limosa lapponica baueri; assembly: GCA_002844005.1. Taxonomy (NCBI): domain Eukaryota; kingdom Metazoa; phylum Chordata; class Aves; order Charadriiformes; family Scolopacidae; genus Limosa; species Limosa lapponica. The sequence goes on along the minus strand of KZ507051.1, from coordinate 48,192 downwards.
AGAGTTGTATTTCTTATTTTCTGCATGTGGCACTGCAGTATGTACCCCCACTGCCAAGAATCAGCTTTTAACGGGGGAAACCCACCCTCTTTTTGTGTCAGTGTGCAGACAGCCTCTGCTTAACAGCCCCCACTCTTCTCAGGGGTATTTCTTACTGTAATCATGCAACTTGGCAGAGACTCCCGAAGGAACAGAGAGAAAGAAATCTTCTGTCGCTTCTTCTCACTGAAGACTTGCTTTCATCTCCTGGGAGGTCTCCTATAAAGTAGTCAGTGGTTAAAATGAATAATAAGCTCTGGTGTTTTCTCAGTTCTATATTAAATTGGTTGCGCTAAAGAAACTCAATTTTATAATGAAACCTCACATTCTCTCAAAGAGCTTGCTGCAGGAGGAGTGTCTGGCTGGGCTGGAGAACCTCATCCACTCCCACATCAAAGTGTCCATGAGATTTGGGTTAAAACACAGCCATTCTCTTCCATGGAAAGCTTGAGCCCTTTGAAAGAGATTTTATTATTAATTAAATACAGACTAGAAAATAATAAAACTTCCTCCTTCCTTCTCTCCCCTCCCCCCCAAGTTATTCCTCTTCTTTTTCATTTGGAAGAGGGTGAGCTCTGTGCTCGGTCATGGAACTTCAAAGCTGTCAGGCTCCCTGTGCTGGGTTTGCTTTGAGGGCAGTTCACCGAAATAAACAATTTTCATTAAATAGTTGGGTTCAATATAAGGATATTTTGTTTACTGAGACAGTGAGGAGAATGCTGATCCCTTATCACTGTTGACGGGGCCAGAAATCTACATGAAAATATTCATCCAGTCTTGAAAATGGCCTGCTCCTCCAGCATTTTTTTGTTTCTTTGTTTGTTTTTATCAGAGGAAAGTAATGGTGAGTCCCAGGTGATAGTTATTAGTGGTTTTAGAATTTGTGCTAATTGCAGAATTGAACAAATCATGTGCTTCCTAAATATCTTAATCTAGAGTCATTAAGATAGTCAATACTCGAAATTAAGTTCAGTTTGGTGTATGCTGATGTAGAAAAGGGGAATTTTGTATTTGCCTCAGAAATCTTCGGGATGACTAATTCACCAATGGTAAATGGCATATGGCATGAATGGAATTAAGACTGGACTGTGAACAGATTATTCAGTGATGATGAAATGCTAACATCTGAATATGAGCAAATCTCCTGCAGTCTTGATGTAAGAAGGGCAAGACTTCACAGGTTTGGGATGAGATAATGCTTGGACAGAATTAATTTAGTCTAAGTTTAGCCATCTGAAAGTAAGTCTTGTCTAAACGAGGCTTGTACCACACATCTTGAGCATCTGTCTCTGAGTAAGATGACTCATCCTCTGAACACATCCATCTCTTATCTGTTGACCATAGATGGAGCCTGGATGACCAAATTTTTTAACTTTTGCACTGATAAAGATAGGTGATCTGAATCCCACCCAATGTGCTTACTAACAGTGCATTTCTTACAGGCATCTGAGTATCTTCTAGTGCTCACTGACCACTCCAGCCACTTCTGCTTGCCAGACAGCTCCTTTGAGCTCTTTGCAAAGAGACACTCTTAAAACTGTGGTTACAGAGCTGCACTTTTCTTACAATTTAAGGGAGCCTGTAATAACTCACTAGAACAAAAACTTCTCTTTTGCCCCAGGGCTTGAACTTCACATTCTTCTCCATGCAGAAATCCATCTGGCTGTCTCCGGGGCTCCTTCTGGCAAGAAGCTCAATGCCTTTAATTCAAGACTGGAGGAAAGCATGTGCTTTTTGCCTCTCTGGACAGGAGACATCTAGGAGAGCAGATTACCTGAGATGTTTCTGTTTGAAACCGGGGGAAGAAAGAAGAGAGGGACCGTAGAAAAAGTGCATGCTGAATATCTGTCATCTAGGGAGATGCTGGATATGCATCTGGGAAACAGAGGCCTGAAATTTTCTCATTTCACATGTGGGCTGAAACACTGAAGTCAGGCATGGTAAAGCTTAACATCTCACTATTGGAGCTCTTCCTCCTTTGTGAGTCAAATGCTGATTTTGCGGTGGGTTAAATTAACTCTCTTCATTCCCTATCATTTAAATTGTTTTTTAATTAACTTTCTCTGAAAAAGATACTGTTTGAGGCACAGAACAAACCAAAGTTGCTCTGTGTATAATAGTTCCTAGTGCAGATAAAACATCAGAGATGCTGCTAGCCTTTAAAAAGCTTGCTTTCATATCTTACACATTAAATGGGATGTACCATATGCACCTGAATATAATGACACAGTAAATATAGCTTAACTAAATCTTTGTAGAACTAAGACAAAGGGTCCTTGCTCAGCCACCTTCCTCCTCCAGCCTGGCCCCACACCATTTGCCAAAAGCCACAGCCCATCCCTTCATACTTGCCTATAGGGCCAATAGGGCCGAGGCTGACACTGGAGGCACGGACTGGATGAGTGGTTGTCCTGGGTTGAGAGACACAGGACTAACTTTTCTTCTAATGCTGGGGAAATTTGCACTTCTAGAAGACTCTAGTGTCTGAATTTG
>KZ507051.1:33725-45345 GCA_002844005.1 Limosa lapponica baueri | reverse complement strand
GAGGCCTTCCCTTCCTCCTGAAGCCATTGCGCTCGCAGTGTCCGCCATTTGCTGTCCACTGCTGGGAGTGCACAGCTTCCTGCTGATAGAATGGGCTGAGTATAACTCTTGTATATCTTATATCAGTATCAGGATTAATACTGGTTCTTTAGTATTATTGTTAATTATTTAGTTTATTAAATCTATTTATATTTCAACACTTGTGTTTCTTTGTGTTCCCCGATTCCCCTTTCCAGGTGGGGAGGGGTCATCAGGTGATAGAATAATTGTCTAAACCACAATAGATTGTTATGGGTTTTCTCAAACCATAACAGTGGTCAGACCTTCGATGTATGATGAAGTTCATGTCTAATTATTTCCTGCTGCTCTGACAGTATCTTTTCTGCCCTTTCCTGCCACATGCAGCTCGGTGGCCAGTGGAGAGTAGGCCTCCATGAATTTGGGACGATGCTCCTATGAAGCTTGGTAGGGAGCTTGGAAAGTCCTAGATGCAGATTGTGCCACCAGCTCCATCCCATCCTATGGCACTGTGTGCTTGGCACATGTCATCACCTCCCACTGATATGCATTCTAGATGGAGTCTGCAGCCATGAATAAAAATTTGATGAGTCTTTATGGGGAAAAAAATGAAGTCTCAGCTACATTATTTTTGGTGGGGCTTTGGGAGTGAGAGTGTCACGGGAGGGTCCGTCTCTAAACTCTCTAGCTAACAATGATGCACGGGGTGTCTTGTGTGAATCTGCAAACCATATTTTCCAGTAGTTGAGAAATAAAGTGATCTAGTTAGCCCTCTCTGGTGAATCTGAACTTTATGGTTGTTACAGCTTTTATTGACATAATGATTGTATTTTTTATCATTTTTGGACAGGCTCTCAAGCAGTATAGACCCTGCAAGATGATCCATGTTCCTAGACCACCAATTCTTCTGGACCTGTCCAATCAAACCAGCTTGTTTCTACAGCCCTGATCTAGATTGCAACAAGGCAGCTTGTTGAAACTCTGCTATTTGTGCTTTTTTAAAGCAGGATTGGGTGAGTTGTATTTCTGTGTCTTAGTAGCTACAGAAAATAAAACTAAAAACTATTTCTGGATCTGCCAAAATCAGTTTGTTTTGTCACAAGGTGGTTTTGGTCCGTAATTATATTTAAATACTTGCTTTAAATGGAACTCTAACCCACAGATAAAGCAAACACCATAAGGCTGAGAGAGCTGGGACTCTTTAGTCTGGAGAAGAGAAGGCTGAGGGGAGACCTTATCAATGCTTATAAGTATCTAAAGGGTGGGTTGAAGGAGGAGGGAGCCAGACTCTCTTCAGTGGTTCCCAGTGACAGGACGAGAGGCAACAGGCACAAGTTGGAACATAGGAGGTTCCACTCAAATATGAGGAAAAACTTCTTCACGGTGAGGGTGCCAGAGCCCTGGCAGAGGCTGCCCAGGGAGGTTGTGGAGTCCCCTTCTCTGGAGATTTTCAAGACCCACCTGGATGCAGTCCTGAGTAACATGCTCTAACATGCTCTAGGCAATCCTGCTTCAGCAGGGGAGTTGGACTAGATGATCTATATGGTCCCTTCCAACTCTAAAAAATTCAGTGAAATTCAGTGAAAACTTCTATCTTCAGCTTGAAAGGAGGCGGGGAATCCCCCAAACCCAGTGACTGATCAGAAACTTGAAGTGTATCAGTTTGGAATACTAAAGTGCAGTTTCAGTTCCTGAATTTCCTCTTCTGTGTATGTTATTATGACTAATGTTTAATTTGATGAGCATTGAAAAATCGTTTCCTCCTTCTGGATGCTGCATATTTTGATGAATTTCCTTTTTTTGATCCCTGAACTCGTATGCATAAAGGTTAAGGTTTTCAGGATACTGTAAAATGGCAAATGATAGCTTGACCTCAGATTTTTCTCAAAGAGGAAGTTCATTTCTTTATTTGAAATTATTATCAGACTCACTGGACCTATTTAAGGTGGAACTGTGTCGGGGATGATTTTTTAAAAATACTTTTCCAAGTAGGTAAAATAATTGGAAATTTCAAGTGTTCCTTATGTCTGTTTCAGTGCCTGTCTTCTCTTTCCTCCACCATTTTAACCCTTAGATCAATTGGCAAAATCACTTTTAGGAAACAGAAAATGCCAGAAATACAGTAGAAAAAGGTGATTTCATTAAAAAGAATAACATTTCTTTTCAAAGGCCCCTTTCCTTTTGTAACAAGATGATACTAAAACCACCGAGTGTAACAGAAACTTTTTAGAAGGTTTTGACCTTTTGTCTGTCTTCCTGATCATAGTCAGTCATGCTATTCCTAGATCACTTGAAAGTACAATTAGTATAACATTTTCCTCCCTGCATTTTTATTAGCACTCTGAAGTTGAATGAGACACCTGAAATAATTTGTAGCTAATTTTATAATCATTTGTTTCCAGAGCACTCTAAAATCCCAGGAGGGGAAGAGTAAGGTCTTCTCCAACATGACACAGCACTGCCCAGACTGCAAATTTTTGGTTTTGATGTTGCCTTTTGGTCATGATGCATGGTTTGGCTCTACTGGGTTGAAGTTATGTTAGTAGATGTAAAATGTAAAATCATCCATTACAAATTACTTTTTGACCTAGGTTAAATTAGATTATCTGTCATGTTTGCATGCATTCATACGGCATGTTAAATATATACAGATGAGAAGCTTAACCCTTTTCTGAATTAAATAAAGAAAGGTAACAAATAGTAAATGACGTTATGGTTCACATTGATTTGCTCCTTTCCCGTGACAAATTTGAGATAATGCTAGTCAAAGAGCATTTTAGCGTCTGCAGGGTTATTTCACCGTGGTTGTTATTAAAATAAGCGATGAACACTGAAGCAGACTTCTCTATTTCACTTTTCAGAGGGCAGGCATATCTTAATCCTCTGAGTCAGACGTAGTCAGGGACAGATATGGTGGGAGTGTTGCACACAACTTGCTAACGAAATGTCTCATTAAGAAAAAAGGCTTTTTGTTTATTTGTTTCCTTGGGATTTCCCTCAGATTTCTTGGGGCTTTTGGATGTTTTCCTTAGTGTAAGAGTTCTGGGTTTTGTTTTACAAAGTTTATATCTTCTGAAAGGAGGTGAAGAGAAACCACATCCTGCCCAGGTTTATCTTCTTTCTTATCAGTCCGAAAAATAAGCTGGGCTGTTACAAGTTGCTTTTTGGATTCTGCAAAGCTACTCAACACACATTTCATACTGCAGATCATACAGCTTCCTCTGATTTTGGTTCCTTCAGCACAAGGCAGTTGTGGAAACCATTCCTTTTATGGCATATAAATATGGAATATGGGCGTGTCTTCAAAACGGTGTGTCTACTTTCAAGGTAAAAAAAATGGAGGAAAAACTAGAATACTCCTGTCAAAGACAGAAGGAAGACATCCTGTGATTTATCTCAACTGAAGAAATTCATAATGGAGAAGGGAGGCATGATATTAAGCTCCTGACACCAAAAATTATTCAGGAAAATATGCAATTTCTGAGGAACTCATGGCCAAAGCACCCAGGGTTTTGGTATAAACCTGCCCAGTTACCTGCCCTTGGGAGAGGGAGCCACTGGGAATCCCAGTGACCAGAGCCTGTGGTTTTGGGAAAGCTGTCAAGGTGATGACTGGGAGGCTGGGAATCATACTGCTTTCCAGTCTGACCAGTTAGGGTATCCAATTCTCAGAAGAGAGGTAGTATTAGACCAGTTAAGGGTTTCCAGTTCTTGGAAGAGAGGTAGAACTGGACCAGTAAGGGTGTCCAGTTCTCAGAAGAGAGCTAGAACTGGACCAGACAGGCTGTACAGTTCTTGGAAGGGAGCTATTATTGGTGGCTGAAAATGACTGGGTGGTCTTGTTCCTGTCCATGGATTTCCAAGACCAGGGAGTTTGGAGCCTCTGAAAAGTTTGGTGCAGGAACCTTTGAACCAATTTGGACAATGAAGGCTTGTGGCAAATCATTATCTGTGTAGGTGTGACTGGTGTTTCATCTCCCACAAGCTTTTTCCATGCTCTACCCACCCAAACTACCTTGCTGTTTTTAGGCTTTGCCAGGTTGAGCCACCCTGTCCACAGCCAGATAAGAGCACTCAGATGTAGGATCATTTGACCTCTCCCCGTTTGCAGGTTTTCAGCATCTAGGAGGTCATTGTCTACCTTTTGAGTCACAGTTTAAGTCTAGCACAAGGTGAGCAATTTAGGACCAAGGAAGTGCAGTTGGTATAGCCTGACAATCCTGTTTGGTTTAACAGGTAGATGATGATGAGTGTCTCGGAAGCGCAGAATTTTTTTCTTCAGCTCACACTGCACATGTAGTATATGAATCAGATCACATAATTAGAGAGGTCTTCAGGTTTTCATTGCTCTGGTCACTTGTCTATGCCAGCTGTTATAGAATTGGGTCACGCTACCTGATATTTATTGTCTTCTATTTCAGCATGGCTGGAAGATGGTGCTTCAGCATTGGTGGATAAGGAGAGAGCAACAGACATCATTTAGCTGGACTTATGCAAACTGTTTGACAATGTCCCGCACGACATCCTGGTCTCTAAATCGGAAAGGTATGGGTTTGATGATGGACCGCTTGGTGGATAAGGAACTGGCTGGATGGCCACAGTCAAAGGGTTGTGGTCAATGGCTCAGTGTCCAAGTGGAAACCAGTGACGGGTGGTACCAGGTCAGTACCAGGACCAGTGCTGTTTAATACCTTTTTCAGAGATGTGGACAGCGGGATTGAGTGCACCCTCAGCAAGTTCGCCAATGACACCAACCTGTGTGGAGCTGTCAACGCACTGGAGGGAAGGGATGCTATTCAGAGGGACATTGAAAGGCTGCAGAAGTGGGCCCATGTGAAGCTCATGAAATTCAACAAGGCCAAGTGCAAGGTCCTGCAGGTGAGTCGGAGCCATCTCAAGCACAAATACAGGCTGGGTTGAGAATGGATTGAGAGCAGCCCTGAGGACAAGGACTTGGGGGTGTTGGTGGATGAACGGGCAATGTGCACTGGCAGCCCGGAAAGCCAACCGCATCCTGGGCTGCATCAAAAGAAGTGTGGCCAGCAGGGTGAGGGAGGTGATTCTACCCCTCTACTCTGCTCTTGTGAGGGCCCACCTGGAGTGCTGTGTCCAGCTTTGGAGTCCTCAGCACAGGAAGGACATGGGCCGGTTGGAAAGGGTCCAGAGGAGGGCCCCAAAAATGATGAGGGCTGGAGCACCTCTGCTATGAAGAGAGGCTGAGAGAGTTGGGGTTGTTCAGCCTGGAGAAGAGAAGGCTCCAGGGAGACCTATGGCAGCCTTTCAGTACGTAAAGAGGGCCTATAGGAGAGATGGGGAGGGACTCTATCAGGGAGTGGGGTGGTAGGACAAGGGGTGATGATTTTCAATTGAAAGAGGGGAGATTTAGATTAGATATTAGGAAGAAATTTTTTCCTGTGAGGGTGGTGAGACACTGGAACAGGTTGCCCAGAGAAGCTGTGGCTGCCCCATCCCTGGAGGTGTTCAAGGCCAGGCTGGATGGGGCTTTGGGCAACCTGGTCTAGTGGGAGGTGTCCCTGCCCATGGCAGGGGGATTGGAACTGGAGGATCTTTAAGGTTCTTTCCAAGTCTAACCATTTTATGATTCTATATCCATATCTACAAGAAGACCAGCTAACTGGATGATGGAGGTTGCAGGATAAATCACAAGGTTGTGGTGTGTGTGACTATTACACCTGAGCATTTTACCTCAAAATCCACACACTGTGAAAAGGAGCTCAGGACTTTGGATGCTCAGTCTTGTTCTGAAAAATTACTGACTCTAAACTCCACCCTGAGCATGCAAATGAATTTACTATGTATCTCGGGGTTTTTTCCCTATGGCTTTGGAGTCATCATATATCTACATGCCTCCAAGTTTAAGCTTTAGAATGAAGGACTTATTTTAAAAGATTTTAAAACCCCGACATTGTTAAATCCCTGCAGGGATAATAGCCTTAACACCACAAATGCTCGCAGCATGGGATAACTTCATTTATAGCTGGCGCATGTAGGATCAAGGACGGAAGGAAGCTTTTTCTCTTCTCTGAGAGGGTGAAAATGAGTAGAAATAGGTTTCATCTGGTAGAGCATCTGCCTTTGGAGCTGGGGCAGTTTCAGGTGTACAGTGTCAGATGGGGACAACCCAGATATTGCTGGTGTTACTGGAAAGTAAAAGTCACTAAAAGGTGACTTTCTTCCTCACCTGCTTCCAATCCTGGAAGAGGAGGATAACAGGAACGTAATGGAGCTATTTTAACTGCCAGATTTTTTTTTTCTGATCTAGTATGGGAAGGGTGAAATCTGTACAGCACTTGTCGTGTATTTGGCAATGCAGTGGTCTTATTCAATAGTGCTGATAGTATGTAGTAGCAAATTTCTTATTGTATAGTGCCCCGTAAATATAAAAAAACTCTTTTGGTTTGATTAGTTCACATTCTCTAACTTTGAAACAGTTTGAATAAGGAGTTTGAAGGCAAACAGATGCAGAAACCCAAAGTGCCTTCTTTAGTTTAATAACTTCCTTTCTCAACAGTTGTAGGTGTCAGCGATGGGGAGCTGTTGCTGGTTGAAATCCACATTTGGTTATAAACTTTTGAGTCAAATGGTTCTCTAATGTGCTGAATGTATTGTCACTTGTTGATAGATAGAAAAAAGCCTCCTCTGGGGACTGAAAATTGGACATTTTCCCCTGGAAACACATGGCATAACTTCTATTTCAGAGTTCAGTCTCAGTGAATGTTTTAAAAGACCTCTCCTAATAAGGGACATTCTTCCTACTGGAAAAAAATTTGCATGAACCTTAGCAGTTCCCAACAATTATCCTCCACTTACTAATAGTGGTTTTCCCCTTCTTCTTGGCAACACGTCAGCTAAGGTGTATCTGCTTCCCCACCACTGCCTTTACTGTAAACTTCCAGAAGTTTTGGGTTAAGCTTGAGATAAAGCATAGGGTTACAACATCAGTATCTTATACAAAGTTTTGCGCTCACAAGAAATTTTCCTTGCATGAAAAAATGTTTGCAAACTGGGGAAAAAAGTGTGAAACTTCTTGTCCCCAGTGAGGACTGCTCCTGCTGTGCCTGTACAGGGAGACAGGCAGATGCTGTTTGGACTTTCCCATTCCCAGTGGGAGAGAAAGGGGTTTGGCACATCCCTTCTTGATGACTTTTCTACTTATACAATGCAAAAGGTTTCATGTTGGTTGGCTCACAAAACCCACCACTTCAGCTGCGTCAGCCTTCAGGAGACAATTCTTCAAAGCATAGAAAATTTCCACAGAGTGTATCTGGGGTCCCAGCACAACAGCTTCCGCTGACTGCTGCTGGTCCATGCAGTGACTGGCTTGGTGATAAATTCAGTAGTGCTAGAGGTATCTGACTTGCTGAAGAGCATCTTCCCCTCCTCTTTCAGACATGATAGATCCTTCAGGTCTATCTTGGTGATCTCTCAAACAGCAGGCTTAAATAAAAGGTACTTACTAGAGCCTTTTGGAAATAACCTTTGTAATGTGGTTTGGTGTTCACTTTTCAAGGAAATATGTGAGGATTTAAACTCTGAGGGTCATGTAGGAGGCTGATCTGAGGTTCTGTGTCAAAAACAGCCTCTCCAGATGGGTCTCCCAATGCGCAATGTTAGTCTGTGGCTTTTTCAGCCAGGATCAGTCCACAGGATGCCCGCTTAGAGGCCTCTTTGTCTCTTAGACAGGGATGCTCTTTTAGAGTATGTCTATAGCCTAGACCATATGATAGTCTGCCTAAGCAGCCAGTGCCAATGCCTGTGCCACTGTCAATGTCCTGCCTTTGCTCACCGACCCACGATGGTGCTTTCTGCCCAGCAAAGCCCGACAGCCTCTGCTTGCTTTCCCTGCCCCTGCCCTGCGTTCCCACACGCAGCAGGTTAAAGGCTGAAGGAAAGCAGCTGTTTCCTCTCCTCACTGTGGGCGAGGAAGGCTTGCAAAACCCCGTCGGCCCTGGTAAATGCCCCTGTGAGTGTGTTAGGCATGTAGCAGTGCTTTGCATAGCAGAGTAATAGTGGGCTGGCAGCGCATGTGTGATTCAGGCATCTGGCATCAGCCCCTTGACCGGATAAAAAAACCCCAACCTCTCCGCCTGTAGGTCAAAGAAATTTAGGGGTTCCCCTTTTTCTAGTCACTGCTCACACAGCTCTCAGTGTGTCCAGGAACTGTTTATATTTCCGCAAAATGGTAACATATGACTTGCTTTATGCAAGCAGAGCTGATGAATAGAGATTCAGTTCTCTTAACATCCCATTAAAATCTGCATTAGCCAGTTGATTTCAGCCAGCTTTCACCTGCCTGTTGATCGCTGTTCCGCAGTTCCAGATACTGAAAGTGGCCACCTATTTGCTGTTATTCCCCATAACCTGGTGAATGGATAGAAAAAGTTTACTCCATATAATGGCAAACTATAGTAGATAACCTATGGAGAGAGTTGGGGGTCTTTAAATCCTGTTAGTTATTCAGTGGTTTCCATTCAGGGTACTAGTTGGCACTTTTATACTCAGATTCACAGTGGGGTATATTTAAAAGCTGATCCTAACTTGCATTAAGAGACAGTGAAGGTTTTAATAATAAAACCAGCCTATTGTGGTTTTCTATATTTAGGAAAGTTGAAGTGACACAGCCTTGGTCAACCATCAATGTATTTGATTGTCAAGCACCAGCAACACACAGGTATAAAAGTTGCTGAAAAGGCCCAGATCACTTGCATTGCTCTATACTGTCTGCTCTGGTTAAGAATAGAGATAGGCGAAATGATTTATTGCACTTTTATTTATGTGCAGAACTTGCTGTGCAAGTTCAGCATTTAATGATATGACTAACTTGATTGAATACAGATATTAGGGAAGGATCACTTTTAATGTCTCATGCCTTGCCTCTAGGAACAAACTTATCCACTAAATTTACTGAACAATGTGAAGGACCTACTGAAAGATTTGGGCTTTATGAAACACTTCTATGTATCTTATCAAAAACTCTGAAAATAAGTGCAACTGCAGGGTTCAGAACAGTGTGTTCATCAACAAGAAAATACTTCTAGCATTTTATTAGAAGGGATCTGAGAGGAAGGGCAGAGTGAGGGATATGATGCAAACCAACATAATTAATCAGTTTGTTCTCTTGTGTAACTTGAGCTTGATAACAACCCCATGTGGGCTTGATACTACTGCTCGTGAGCCTTGGTGGAGCTGGACTTAAGTTGCATCAAGTTCTGCTGATCTGGTCTGTCTGTTTTAAGCCTATGAGCTTGATCAAGGGAGATTTTCATAGCAAAGAAAAAGGATGCAAGAATTTCTGGGTCTCAGTGATACTTTTGGTTGTAGCGTGGGCATCCCTTTTTCAGAATGTGGTTGCAGTGGGTGATGACATATGGTTGTCTCTCCTCTGCTCACTTGTAACAGGGAGAATGAGTTTGATATTTGCAATGAAATAGTGAGCTGTACAGTGAGGAGGTATTTAATGATTTTGCAAAAATACCCCCAGACTCTAATGATAATGTCGAATATTGAGCATTTCTGCATGGATCTAGGGCTGAGTGCTAACCTTGAGGTGGATGAAGGATCTTGCACAGGTTTCATCACAGGGCTGCTCGCATGTGGTGTTGCCCCATCAAGGTAGATGGACATTTTGCAATAGGCAACATGGGGCTGTTCTTCCTGCTCTCAGAGACCGGAGGAATTCTTTTGATTGCAATTTCAATATTTCTTTTTCTCCGTGATCTGTAAAGGCTTCCCCAGATCACATTGCTGTACAAAGCTAGTTATAACAATGGAATCAAGTGTAACTGTTTGGATCAGAGCTGTCGTCTGCTGCAAAACAGGATCTGACCTTTATATAGCTATTTGATTTTTTCAATTGCAATGAAAATGGATGCCTAATTAACACAATGCTAATAACTACACGATCAGTGCACTTAGTATTGTGTCACAGGATAACACATCTTAACAGTGACTACATTTTGTCATGGGAAAAATACAGCAAATCCAAGAATCCTGGTATTTCATTCATCAAGATGAAAGAATTGACAGTGTGTAATTCTTTGCTAAGTCACTGGTTGCGTAAGTGTCAGGAAACTTCATGTCGTCAGCGTGATGATCCTACTAGATCTCATGGATCATGCCTCCTGCGGTGAAATGTCTTTGCATAAGTGCAGAAGTCTAAAAAATTGTGTCAAAGATTAGTGACATACTATGTTTGCTGACTAATGTATGCAAAAAGTACAATTTCTGTGGCATAGGGTCACAGGATAAATCAGGCTGGAAGTGACCTCAGGAGGTCCCTGTCCAACCTCCTGCTCAAAGTAGTTCAGCTCTGGGGTCAAACAAGGCTGCTCAGGGCTTGATCCAGTTGGGTTTTGAAAACCTCCAAGGATGGAGATGGCACAACCTCCCTGGGCAATGTGAGCATGTGTGTCATGTTGTACCCTCCCTCTGTCCAGAATGAGTGGTGAGGTTTGGGTCAGTCGCTCCTGTCCAAATTGCCATTGTAACATCTGTTTCTAAAATCAATTCCTTTGCTGATAATCCTTGCTTATTTGAGATATGACATTTTTTGGCCCCAAATCCATTGTCGCTATTCTGCTGGTCTCTTAGGTAGACTAAGTAGATTCTTAGGAAACAAAAATTATGTGCTAAAACGTTCTGCTATGGTTTTTGTACCATAATATGAAGAATCCCCCTCAAGATAATCCTGGTTATCAGTGAGTGCACCAATGGTTGGTAGAAGGAGAGGTGGGAAGCATGTCAGGATCTGCTTTGTGGACGTGGGCTTTCCTCTCTGTGCCAGGCAACAGGACCTACAGGCTGAACTATTCCTTCTTGAGACAATATTCTTTCTTCTTTTTTTTTTTTTCTTTTTTTTTTTTTTTTCCCTGAGCTTCTTTTCAAGATCAGGTTCTTCTCTGTACAAATCTAGTTTATTTTAAGACTGCAGATTCAGAGGCCATAACTGCATTCCACTATTTCTATTGTCCTTCCTAAAGTCTTCAAGGATGATCACTTGAATTAAATCTTTTTTCTCCCCTGCCCTAGGCAGGACGTAAAAGAAAAAAGATTCCCTAAGACCATGGAGATGATCAAAGTATTTTTATTTACTCCTTTTTATGGTCAGTTTTATTGTTGTCAGTAACTGTTCAAGGAATGAACTGAAATTCACCTGTTTTCAATGCCATTTGTAGAACTATTATGCATGAAAAATGTTTCTTATGCACAGTACAAACAAAATTGAGGTGATTTACAGCAGCTAATGTAACAGGAAGTGTTACAGTGTGAAACACATTGCAACATACTGCTCAAGGCAACGAAATTAAAGTAAAATTCATTCTTCTGATTGCAACTTTTTATAATGCTGACATATTGCTTAAGTAAATTGTGAAAGAGTTGGTGAAGTTCATGGTCCGTTCAAATCCTTTTTTAAAATTGACTAATTCACTTGAACTATATATTTAAAATTGGACTGCCAAGAATAAGACTGGATTTTCTTTAAATTAGTTAGTCAATTTGAATTGGAGTAATGTTTAAGAAAGGACTGCTAGGCAGCTTTGCTAATGTGGGTGTTTCAGAGTCCTCAGGATGTTGCCACTGG
>KZ507050.1:43744-55395 GCA_002844005.1 Limosa lapponica baueri | reverse complement strand
GCAGCACGATTATCTATTTTAAATGATACCACAGTCACGTGAACGTTTTGGAGTTACAGTAGATACCAAAGCACAACAAATGTAAGCAAACACCACGCTTCTGGACAAGTACTGCTAATACACCAAGGTTCAGAAAAAAAATATCTCCTGTTGTTTAGATAGATTTGTGCAGTGCAAAGGCCTGAAGGAGGCCCAGTGAGCACTGGAATGGGCTCTCGGTGAAGGCTGGGGACTCGGTACATTTTTGACATGTGAAATATCAGCTGTTGCAGGCAGTGGGGATGGCTCTGGGCAATGACTGAGGTGGAAGGAAAACCCAAACAACAACAAAAAATAACCTCAATGGTCTTTTTTTTCCCTTTCTGCCAGGTGACGGGAAGAACCTGCAACTAAATAATCTGAAATCAATACGTGTCCTCGGTCATAAAGAGAAAAAAAATCTCTAAGAGTGTAGCAGTAAGTCAGGTGAAATTGTGTGAGAATTTTTAAATGCATTTGAAACCTTTGTTTTATAATATTTAAATGAAATTTGAAAATAGCTGTAGTACACTTAGATGACCAAAAGGTACATAAAAATGGGAAGCAACAGAAGCATTTAAAAAATAATCCTATTCTGAAAATTCTGATAAGCAACCTGAAATCTGAGTATCACTTAATTATTTTTTAAATAGTTTCTTTTCTTATCTTCATCAATTAGCAAAGGTTCTGTGGAAGAGAAATTCAGCATATCCACTAGTTCGGACAGAATATAATAAAAATCACAGTTATGTTTCCATGTGATGGCAAAGAATAATATTGGCTCTGTGTAGTGTACACACACAAAACTTGACACAGGTCATTTTTAACTTGTGAATTAATAAAACTTCAAAATAAAGTACAAGTATTTTTGTTCAAACTAAGGTGAATCTTAACACTGCATGAGAAGTTTATAAATGTAATTATAGAATTCACCTTGGGAAAGAAAACACCAGATTTTCCAAGAGAATATGTAAAAATTTAGGATTGTAAATTTGGTAATAAAGCTGAAGGAAAGCCAATTACTCACACTAAATTTTCATTTTCTTCTTCAAAAATTTAAACTTTCACTTGACATGAACTTCATAAATAGGTGGCATTTGATGGATGGATTATTCCCAGAGGAGATCAATGCATGATAGAACTAAGGACTTCAAAAAGAAACTTGGAATCCTCTTGACTTGACTGAAGCCACCCTGAATTTGTCCTTAGTTTTAGCGAAGGTGTGACATTGCTCAGGGTGGGCAGACAGAGATTGATTTACCTCCTCCTCAAAAGAACTGCTTTTCAGAGATGCCTTTCTCTGACAACAGAAAGAGCCAAACAGTAGATGGCTAGAGTTGGTCATAAGAGAATTAGTCTCAATTGCACTTGAAGAACTCTCCAGAGATGAACTGCACTTCTTGTGTCCTTGCATTCTTCTGGAGACATTTCTTTTTCAGTAGAAAATGTTTGGCTGTACAGTTTACCCATATTTCTTGCTTCTTTTCAGTACACGCTTGTCAAAATTAAAGCAGCAGTACTTTCAGGGAGGCTACTTGCTGTTTGTCCTCAGAGTCCTGGAATCTGACCTGAATTCCTGACAGCGGATCCCACCAGATTACAGTTAAATGAACTTCTGCATGCAAAACCTGTTTTAAAAAGTAAGTTCCCAGTTCAGCAATTTTCAGTTTCTGGTCATCAAAAAGTAATGTGAAGGCAGGACAAGGTAGGGAAGGTATCCTCATGACCCTTCTTTAGGGATTTCATCTAAACCCAGGGGATTTGGCTTGAGAACTCGGTCATACGAATCCAGGGGCAGAGAACTATAAGCCTATTTAACAGCCTGTCCGCTCTTCAGAGGGAGGCTTATTTGCAGCTTTGTGCCGAACAATACTGTTGAGCCACCAATTCTTCTTTAAATCTTTTGGTCCTCTCTACAAAATGTCTTTTGTCCTCTTACAGGATGGTTGAGAACTGAAGGACAACTTTTCCGCTTTTTTCAAACTCACACGTCAAAACATTCTTTTTCTATTTAGCTGGATCAAGCAAAAGATACTTTTCTGCTATACACAGGGGTTGAAAAGGTGAGTTGTCAAGAATCTCTAACGTTTTAAGTATTTGGCCATTTTCCTCTTTGTTGCGTATATAAACTATATCATTCATTGGGCCTTTTCTTTGTTTCAATTCATTCTTAATTGGTTTTACACATATTTCATATTTAATCTTAGAAAAAAAACTGAAATAGTAGTTCTGACATTCCTCATTCTGCTGGAGGACATCTTGAAAAGTATTAGATCATATTTATGTTATTCTTAATGAGCCAAGAAATAAAAGACTGACAGCCTCTAAACACAGATTATTTTATATTAAATATAGCACAATAATTGGCATCAGCTAAATCTTAGAGGCAAAGGCAAATTAAAAATCAGAAGTCCCAATGGTACATGTCAATCTTTTTACAGTAGGCTGGTGCTTGACAGAAAGTAGGTAAGAGCAGGCTGGCAATTTCTGACTTTTTATTTTTAGCAAAACTATCAGTATCAAATTGAATATATAGGTAACTTTGTATGTACACACACACACACTCTCTCACATATATATATATAGGCTGATTTATACCAGCTTTGAGACAGGCGGGCAGCTATCCATATTTCTTCTTCTAATATATCTCATGCTAGCCCATCATTCAAGGATTTAGGTGATGGAGAACAAGATTTATGAACAAAGCAGGTAAGACTCCTGGATTTCAGACTCTCTTGTTGTCAGCTATGAAGCTGTTGGAGAGTCTTAGCCTTGACAACCTCTCCTTTCACATAAGTAAGTGTAATATTGAAGATCAACCTCGACCTTTCATGCGCCTGGTGAATGCTCTCACTACTAGGTCAGTCTGAACTCCGACTCTGAACCCAGAGTTCTAAAACCTCACTTTTTGGAAGGATAATAAAAGGGAAAATAACTCCCCAGGAATTATTGTCCTCCCCTATTCTTTGCTAATAAAGGGGGTTTTGTTTTACTCCTGAGATATGATCAATACTAGACACTTTTAAAAGTTATTTAGGCACTGTAAAGGGCAGATAATGGTAAAGTGGTTTTGGAAACGTCACTGGGTAGGCGAATCTCAAATTTTCAGGTGTTTTAACACTTGTCATGAGCTGGTCTTGCACAGCCCAGCAAAAACACTGGGGATTAGAACCTGGACTCTTAAAAATTCAGACCAGAGAAGCAGCATTAAATCAAGCTTTCTGCTGCTGGGAGTGTGATTAGATACAAACTTGACAGCAGTACTGGCAACAGCTGGAACACTTCTATTTAAAATTATATACTGTGCAGAATGGCATAGTTCTTTGATTGAAGATTCTTTATAATCCCAATGTATGTGTTTGTCATAAGGTAATTATACAGTGTGAACATCTCTTTGCATGATGACATCGTTCT
Source organism: Limosa lapponica baueri (assembly GCA_002844005.1). Classification (NCBI taxonomy): domain Eukaryota; kingdom Metazoa; phylum Chordata; class Aves; order Charadriiformes; family Scolopacidae; genus Limosa; species Limosa lapponica. The sequence continues at coordinate 51,963 of KZ507050.1, read as the reverse complement.
GCTAACTGTGCTCAAGTACTAGATGCATTATCTATGCGTTCCTATGTATCTGGATGAATTCATACACCCTCACACATTAACATTAAATTTGCTCTGCCTGATATTAATTACATTAAAAGTAAATTTAAATGGCAGTAAAAACAATTTAAAATTCTGTGCTTTAAAGCATACTCTTTTGTTTATGATACTAAGTTGTTTGTTTGTTTCTTTGTTCTCATAGATGTGTGGGAGATACATAATCACTTATTACCCATGTACAACATTTCTGTCATCTGTTCCCTGTGCTTCTCATCAAGGGACTTATCCTAGCCCCCACAAATCTATTCTACTTCTTACATATCAATTAGAAATTAAGACATACACCTTAATCAAGGGTATTAAAATACATTTCTAAAGAAAACAATGAAATTAGTTTTTTAATTTCACCATTGTTGGCTTTCTTATCTAACAAATAATTCTAAACCACTGTATTTTACCCCTAACTGTCTTTCGCACAGGTACAGTGGACAATGAAAGTAATGCACTCAAGAGATAATAGAAAAAAAAATGTCCTCATCTGCACTGATCAAGGCTACACACCATTTTTATTAATGTATTGCCACCACAAAGATAAACATGCTTGATTTTGGTAATCTCTAATCAATATACAGCATACCAGTTAAATATGTTCTATTTATGACTCTCCAGATGCACCATAATCAAGAGACCACAAATAAAATTACAGTTCCCTCTGGCCAGACCTCCGCTGTAAAGCAAATATGGTAGGGACAGAGGAACTCAACTAACAGTAGGTTTAAGTTTCCAAGAGCAAAGCCTTGCCAGGGACACCAGAGCTCACCCTTGGACCAGATGCAGTACAGCATGACATCGGGCTTAGCTAACAGATTCTACAGGCTGTCTACACTGCTTCCTTGTGCAGCTTTAGATATAGCCAAAATTATTTATCTGCCTGGAGAGCCTCAGGCTCTATTTAGGGTCAGTTCCACATCTTTCATGTTTTCTTAAAGAAAATCAGTTTGCCTTTTTTCCTAGTCGTTTTCATCTTTCTCTGCTACAGTTCTCGACTTGCTTTTTCACAGCGTATTCCAGTTCCTAACACAGAACTCAGTCAAGATCCATGCCAGGACTGGAAAGTTTGAAAGGGAGCATAACCAGAAAAGGAGAGCCTGAGGAGAAGAGTGTGATTCTCAGAAAAGTCTGTCTGGTCCTAAAAGTGCCTACGGGTTTGCACGTTAAATTCTGCTGCTTCACATGGCTACCACTCACCGCTCAGCTTTCCGCGCCTCCATGGTATCTCAGCTATGAATGCCAAATGGAAAGAGATGACTTAAAGCCTTGCATTGGACTTTACAGTCCCAGAGAGCGGTGGCACGACTGACAGACTTCTCATTTGCAGGTCACCATCTCCTGCTCTAGACTCTCAACTAGGCAAGCAGCGTCTGCTCTCTGTAGCAAGGATCTGCCCAAGAACCTGCCCACATCGGCCACCGCTGTCTCGACGGGAGTACGAAAAATGACCCAACATCTAGGTCTCATGCTGAAATGTAGCAGGAGCTTACTCAGCCTAGGACACTGGAAATGCCGTGCTTAAATCACTTCTTACTTTCCCAAGTTTGCAGCGGGACGCCTAGAAGCTAAGATGGAGCCATTACTTCTTTTTTGGCAGCAATGTACTTTAAAGCTTTCGTTGCACCAAGTAAGCTCATATATATTTATGAACCCTTTTTCAAATCTCAGGCATAGTTACCTCAGACAACTCAACTCTGGATTGCTCACCAGTCTAATGTTATTTATAACCTGAGTGCTACAAAATGGTTGTTACGTTCCTGGTTCAAGAGCAAATCTGGCTTCAAATCCAGCACAGTCTTATTCTATGCTCCAGGCAGTAAACACAGGCAGGCACTGAAAACACAATCACAATACCAAAAAATGCCTTTTTCCCTACCTAGCTTCACTCCAGCTATTTGCTGCTTCTCCTTGGTGTAAAAGAGAAGCTGGGGGGTAGAAATGGAGGGTAAATACTGGGAGCGTTATGCTTGGGAACGGCTGCTGGAGAGCTGGGTTTGGAAGCTTTTGTTTGAGACCGTGTACCTACGCCCTGCTTACCTCTAGCCCTGGCAGAGCAAATTTACACAGAGCAATTCACAAGACTCTCGGAAAACTGGAGTCTGCAGGAATTAAACAGTTCTTCCTCCTCGCCGTGATATGATTAGCTGTCTCCGAGGAGTGAGTGACGCCGTCCCTCCCACTCAGCAGCTTCCGACTGACATTTCCACTAAATACAACTTGAATCTCAAAGGGTTGATCTGTCAAGCGGTTTCAAACCAGAAAAGATCAGGCAGGTTCAGCTTCTCCCCTCAGATGCATCCTCATTTCTAATTTTCACATTTTATGCTTCATGCAAGTGTTAATTATGGAGATGAAAGCCAGCTTGCCTCGATTCATCCATTCTTAGCACGTACACGAAAGGAAAGTACAAGTACGTACAAAATTTGCCAGAAAGGGAAAAGGCTGACTACAGCTTAAGGAAAGTGAAACAGAGCATTGATTGATGCAACATAGATAATGATAATAACAATCATCATCAACGTCTTCCTCATCTAATGTAGTAGGATTTTGTTATTCAAATTTTCTCTGACTTTGCCTGACCAGAGCTTATGTAAAATCAGGTTTTGAATTCTATTAGGTTTTCTGTTATGACTGGTAAAGTCACTTTGAAAAGCCAATTTACACTATAGTTTATAGCACCATTCAAAGAACTACGACTTTCATACAAACAAGAGACTTGGTTTTTAAGTTAGTGTCAAAGACTCCAAGACAATTAATTGAGATGATTTTACATTTCTATGGGCCTCCATCAAATAGAAAACATTTTAATTACATATGAAGTGATTGATGTAATCAACAGATAAATATTTGAAAGTGGTGTGTTTCCTGTAAAAAATACATTTATTTATGTAGTCAAGCACATATACACAAAAGGATGAGTATTCACCAAGTAATTCAAATGACTGATGGTCACTGGGAAATCAACCTCACATGCTACTGGAACTGGAGCTGCACATTCCCTAATAAATCCATTATTTGCAAGAAAAACAACGTGTTGGTAATTCAGAAGATATTTACAAAATTCCAACACAAATAATTTTACATAACAGATGATTATGAAGGAGAGAACAATGTGACACCATCACCTTTTAACAAATATGCAGTCCAATGGTCACTGCAATTATCCGAAATTTGACAGATGCAGGTTTCATTCCTGCTGCTATCCACTATCTGAGAGAATTCAAACCTAGATGTCGTATTCCCTTTGACAATTCCCATAAACCCTACCATAAGAGGCATTTTGGAGTAAGCCTGTTTGATTATTTTTTTTAAAGGCCCACTCTCTGCTGTTGAAACTGTTCCACGTTATAAATAATTACACATTCATTAGAGAACTATAACCTAAACATCAGGCCAGAGGGCTTTTCTTTCATTCTTGAACTTTTTTTCTGCCCCTTTTTTTTTTGTTTGTTTGTTTTTTTTAAACACAGTGAAACTGCTCCATCATATTGAGTCAGACAAAACGTTTGCCTGCATGGCAGAGTGATGGGGGAATGAGAACATCTGTCTCAACTTTCCCTTAGCATAATCTTGTTAACATAAATAGGACTGGCAACGAAGACACAGCAGCCATAGCTTTCATACGCACTTCCAACCATCATGTAAATTCTCCAAAAACATAAAATAGGTACTCTGCTGCGTACTGAGGTACTATCAAAAAGTATCATGCCACATCCTCACTAGCTTTATATTCAGGGTGTTATCTAGAAGTGTACGTCCATCACATACACCTTCATTGTGGCATATCCAAAAAAAAGGCACTTTTTCCTGAGAAGTTGAATACTTAGGTTGTAGGCAGCTCTCTAATATTTTTTTGGGATGAAAAAGAATTTAAAAAAAAATAATCTATATATGCACACATTTATCTTAGTGACCATCTAGCCACCTAGTTTACCACTAAGGCAACCTGGATTTGGGGCTATTTTTTGAGGAAAGCAAAGGGTTTTAGTAAAAATGTTGTTGCATAAAACACAGATAAACAAAGAAGAAAAGCAAAGAAAGACATTTTTTCTCCGTCATTTTTTCATGTGATGTATGGCAGCGGCAGTCTGCCCTGTCACAGTTAGGTATGGAAGAGTTACCCAAACGGAATAAACAGCACTCCAGAAAGTGCTGTAGTAGCTGGCATACAGTTTGTAAACACCTTAAATTTCTATGAGTCTATTGCCTCCGTGGACTTCTCAAAGTAAAAGTGCCAAATGAGGATCTTTTGGGACTGCATAGCTTTATATGAACCTTTACAATTTGTTGTGCCTGAACTGCACTGACTCTCCAAATATGCAATACACTGGACCAATGCTTCTGGGAATACTGGATAAAGCTGACATTTTTCCACTCTAGAAAAACCTTTTTCAAAAAAAAAAAAAAAAAAATCACCTTTTTTAAAGCAGCAGCAGTAATAAAAAAAAGTCTTCCTTTTATTTTGCTACCTTTGCATGTCATTAAACCAGTGCACTACAATACTTTGGTCTTTGTTTACCTTTTAACAAATATTGTGCTGCACTTTGGTAATATGCTGTTATCAGTGAAGAGAGCAGGATATTAGTGGAGGGTAAAAACTGCAATTTGAAATTTCTTTGTGCTTGTGGATATTACATGCTGCCAACAATGTTTAGCTTTACTAAAATGAATGTATCAACAGAAGAATCAGTGCTGATTTTCAGGGTGAAAGCTGGGGAACCGCTGGAGCTGTGCATTCATCAATTCTCTCTTTCCCTTAAAAAGCTGATCAACATCTGAAGACAATTCTTTTCAACATGCTGTGTAATGTACATTATGCCCACACAAGATATGAGTCATATAAGATGAACGCAATTTTAAAGCAAATACAGTTACACTATATTAAGCTAAAATTATATCTTAATAAAATATAGCATGAAAAATGTTAAGCATTTTTAGAAAGAAGTAGTAAAAACCAACCAACCAAACAAAAAACATACCGAACTTTTGGGCAACAATTTGTAATCTATGCAACCTGATCAGAATCAGTAACACCCTCTGAGATTTGGAGAATCTCACAATTTTACTCCAAGAGCAAGGTCAATGGAAGCAAAGGGGAGGAAAAAAAGAGAGAAAGCATTATCCCACTGAATTTCTAAAAATAAATTGGTGCTTTAAGATTCTGTGATTTTCAGGAAGAAGAAGATCTCTCGAAATTTTAATGCTGCAATTCCTGAACAATCTGTACCTTTACCATAAGATCGAGTGACTTACTGGTTTGGGCAGTGGAGTTTTCCCCAGTTCTCCCGCAAAGGCAAAAGGCCTCACCCATCCTCTTTTCCCTGGTCTAACTTGTGTCACCCACCTCAGAACCCCCTCTTATGTCTCACGTAGCAATACCAGTGTTCCTTGCAATGCACCCGCTTTTGCCTCATGCAGAAGAACACCATGGGCACAGGTTCCATGCTGATCCCGGCACACGAAGACTTACATTGATTTGGGCCACCACCATTACAGAAAAGCCAAGCATAAGCACTCAGAATCATTTTTCCTTTCAGTGCAGATTGTACAGGTAGCTTTAACAAAGAAGAAACTTTGAAAAATACACACAAGTGTGTATATATATGTATAGGAGGACATACGTGTCTCTGGCACTCCTAACATTCATCAAGAAACTGGTGTTCCCAAGGTCATACAGCTTTTTCCATTTCTCCAAAGGTTTCCAAAATAAACATCCCTGAAACGTATCTCATTGTACCCTGAGTTTGCTGTGCTAACACAACTCTAGCCATCAGCTGCTACTTGACTGACATTTTATAAACACAATCAGTGAGATTTTATATCTTGTGTTAATTCTTAATGGCTACATGTATTGAATTCAGATTACAGCCTTCAAGGTTTGAAAAGAGACCTGCAGTGCATGTAGAGGCTATCTCCTCCAGGATATCCATAAGGGATACTCTACAGTAATTGATTTTAACTTTACAAGCCACCTTACTTCAACTGGAAAAGCTGCTATCAGAACTAATAGGAGCAAAATAATGTCTAAATAATGAAAAAAAAAACTCACAGTCTTGATGAACATCTAAAGTGGCACAAATGTATTTATTTTTACCTGGGAGAACTGCTGCTACTTCATGTAGGAAATTTCTGACTGATTTTGCATAACGAGTAAGTACCACGTGAACAGAGATGCTGTGCAAGGCTTTACAGAGTGCTGAACACTATGACATAAACCTCTGACATTTACAGAAGCCTTTGCAATCCCTTAGCTAGCTAGATGAAAGAGAAAAAGATGAAGAAAAAAAAAAACTCCACTGAAAAAAACCCCAGAGTTTGAAATTTTGTTGTATTCTTGGTATATTCCTGGTGTATGGCTTTTACTCAGATTCATTACCAAGGCGTGACAGACTGTGCTATTAAAAATGAAGCTCATCCCTTTATATAAAATGTGCAAAAGCTGTACGTTTGCCCGGAAAGCCTCGCTGTTCCTTAGATTCCAACTTGCAAAAAATGAAAAGTGCAATTTTTAGTAAATGTTTGAATTACTACTAAGATGGAACAATTCCCAAAACAATATGAAGTGCCACATTTTTGACAAATTTCACTAATGCAAGCCATTAGTAAATGGTGCCCTAGGTTTTTTACCCGTCTCTGATACCTCTCACGAAAGCATTACAAGTAAGTGGAGAAGAACGTGCCATGGGAGGGAGTTAAGAGTTGTTGAATTGAGGAAAAGCAATCATCTCCTTTGAAGACATGCCCATGGAGAGTACAGGTTGGCATGCTGAAAACCACCCTTGACTATCACATAAAATAGCAAATTTTTAGTAAACTTTTTTTGTGTATAGCTCAGAATTAACATTAGGATCAAACAAACACAGGTCATACGACAACTTACAGGCTTCTTTAGTCAACCCAGATGCTCTTCACTAGACTTTGAGAGCCATGGCCTAGGAACATCAGATTCTCATCTGTAGATTGATTCCTAGCAGGTACCACCTACCATCAGAAATTAATAGCAGATCTGCTTTTTAGGTATGCAAAAAAAGGATGCAGGTTTCATCTGTAAGGTGTATTCTAAAGTTCAATAACCGACAGAAATGAATAAAAACAGACTGGTAGAAAAAGCTACTATTTTCATTCTGCAATGAAATATTTATTGTGACTTTTGCCCTTCCAACTTAAGTATTTGTATACAAATGCAGTATAGCTATCTGAAGTGTATTTTCTCTGCAGACATCCAAAACCACCAGTTACCTCTCATAATGTCTCTTTTCCTCCACTTTGCTATGGAGATTTCCAGAAGAAATTGGTAGCACTCTTCCTATGGACTGACAGAGACTCGTTCTCCTTACTCAATTAAAAGCATCAAGTGAGCTCATCAGTTGGCTATTTGCCGGAGATTTGTTATAACTGGGGCAGTTTATATGCAAGGCACGTTGGAATTAGATTGAAGGAAAGAAGGATATAAAATATGAGAAGGAAAACTGTGTAAAAATAATATGAAAATTTTGGAGAAGAAGTGCTGGCTTTATATTTTTGACTATATAGAGAATGAAATACAACACAACAGACTGTAATAAATTATAATTTCAGCTGGGAAGAATATGGATTTACTTATTTCTCACCTACACTAGTGAAACATAAAAAAACACCCTACTGGCAACTGGAATATGAATTATTATCTATATAAATGATTTAGCTAAGGTGAGATAAATAGGCTGTCAGAAGAAAAAGGGGAAGAATGAGGTTTCTGAGAGGAAAAAACCTCTCAAACTGTGTCACATCCCTTGATAATGAGGGTTTTCATAAAGCTATTGTTTTACACAATAAAAAATGAGGATATCAGGATATCCCATCATGTAGTGCCTTTCAATAAGAAGAAAATTAGTGCGCTGTGGGAGGCGTTAGGGAAACTAGATGGGAATTCAAGGCAATAGTTTGCACAGAGAGGCTAGAGGGAGCAATGAGTGTGGATGGAGCATTTCACAACAGCTTCCAGGCGTGATAGAAGCTCTTCGGGGCTACTGTGCCTGTGTTCAGAGAGAAGGAAATAGATTTTGATTTTTCACCAAAATTTCAAGGCATAAACTTGACAAGAAAAACCAGAATACTGATTTATTGTCTTTGAGTCTACTGCCTGACTGTAACACCAACTCTTCATGATT